>JAXQQM020065181.1:0-64120 GCA_034641835.2 Pinus albicaulis
AATGATTTTGAAATATTAATAAGAATTTGAAATGTTTTATGAAAGCTTTAAACCATTTATAAAACCTTTATAAAAATTATTAAATGTTTATAATGTCGGCTTTATAAGTTTAACTTTTATTAAATGTTATTTAAAAACATTTTAAAAAAAGAAATAAATGCTTTTAAATATTTTAAAACAATTTTAAAAGTGTTTTGAAATGATTTTAAAACATTGTAAAAGCTTTCTAAAAACATTTTAAAACCATTTTAAAACACTTTTAAAACATTTTAAAATGCTTTACAAGTTCTTCAAGAGGTAAAACGTTTTAAAACATTTTAAAAGTGTTTTGAAACATTTTAAAATAAATTTAAAACGTTTTAGAAGTGTTTTGAAACATTTTAAAATAAATTTAAAACGTTTTAGAAGTGTTTCAAAATATTTTAAAAGTGTTTTAAAATATCTTGGAAGTGTTTTACAATATTTTGAAATGTTATAAAAATCCTTAAAAACATTTTACAAAATTTTTAAAATATTTTAAATGAGTTTTATAATGTCTTAAATACATTTAAATGTGTTTAAAAGCACGCTATAATATTTTAAAAAGTTTTTTATAATGTTTTTAAAACAAATTTTTTTACGATTTCATTTAAAACATTTACTAAAAATGATTAAACGCTTTAAATATTTGATTTAAACATATAAATAAAAACTTAGAATATTTTATAAAAGCTTTAAACCATTTATAAAAATTATTGAATTTCAGATTTATAAGCTTAACTTGATAAGTGTTTTACAATATTTTGAAATATTTTAAAATATTTTGAAATGTTATTAAAATCCTTTAAAATATTTTAAAAGAGCTTTATAATGTCAGAAAAACATTTTAAACGTAGATAGTTCGTTAAAGGAATAGACGCGGGCTAAACTTTTTCGATTTCGATATCAAGGCATGTTTGGGTACCCATTTTGGAGATGCAAGTGTGGCCCCCTCATGCACAAAGTGACAAATTGATTTCGCGACTCATTTCGGATGATCCGTGAAAAACGAATAGACGCAGATAACGGGGGCTGAAATTTTCGATTTTGAAATATGAGAGCATATTTTGATACCCATTTTGGAGATGAAAGCGTGGCCTCGGATGCAAAAAGTGACAAATTGATTTTGGGCATCATTTTGGATGATCCGTGAAAAACGAACAAACGCGAATATCGGGGGCTAAACTTTTCGGTTTTGAAATCTGAGAGCATATTTGGATACCCATTTGGAGATGCAAGCGTGGCCTCTCATGCCTGAAGTGATGAATTTATTTAGGCCCCGATTTCGGACTATCGAAGTGAAAAATGAACGGGGACGTGGATATCGGGGGCTGAACTTTTCGGTTTTGAAATCTGAGAGCATATTTGGATACCCATTTTGGAGATGCAAGCGTGGCCCCGCATGCACAAAGTGACAATTGATTTCGGGACTCATTTCGGATGGTTCGTGAAAAAAGAACAGACGTGGAAGATGGGGCTAAACTTTTCGGTTTTGATATCCGAGAGCATATTTGGATACCCATTTTGGAGATGCAAGTGCGGCCCCAGATGCACAAAGTGACGAATAGAGTTCGGACCTCATTTCGGATGATCCGTGAAAAACAAACGCACGCGAATATCGAGGTCTAAACTTTTCATTTTTGAAATTCGAGAGCATATTTGGATACCCATTTTGGAGATGCAAGTGTGCCCCCGCAGGAACAAAATGACGAATTAATTTTGGGATTCATTTTGGATGATCCTTGAAAAATGAACAAATGCAGATATTGGGGGTTGAAATTTTCGGCTTTTAAATTCGAGAGCATTTCTGGATACCCATTTTGGAGATGAAAGCGTGGCCCCGCATGCACAAAGTGACAAATTTATTTCGGGACTGATTTCAGACGATCCGTGAAAAACGAACGGACGCAAATATCAAGGGTTGAACTTTTTGGTTTTGAAATCCGATAGCATATTTGGATACCCATTTTTGAGATGCAAGTGTGGCCCCGCATGCACAAAGTGACAAATCGATTTCGCGACTCATTTTGGATGATCCGTGAAAAACGAATAGACGCAGATAACGGGGGCTGAAATTTTCGATTTTGAAATATGAGAGCATATTTGGATACCCATTTTGGAGATGAAAGCGTGGCCTCGGATGCACAAAGTGACAAATTGAGTTTGGGCATCATTTTGGATGATCCGTGAAAAACAAACAAACGTTAATATCGGGGGCTAAACTTTTCGGTTTTGAAATCTGAGAGCATATTTGGATACCGATTTTGGAGATGCAAGCATGGCCCCAGATGAACAAAGAGACGAATTGACTTCGGGACTCAATTCAGACGATCCGTGAAAAATGAAAAGACATGGATATCGGGGCTGAACTTTTCGGTTGTGAAATCTGAGAGCATATTTGGATACCCATTTTGGAGATGCAAGTGTGGCCCCGCATGCACATAGTGACAAATCGATTTCGCCACTCATTTCGGATGATCTGTGAAAAACGAATAGACGCAGATAACGGGGGCTGAAATTTTCGATTTTGAAATATGAGAGCATATTTGGATACCCATTTTGGAGATGAAAGCGTGGCCTCGAATGCACAAAGTGACAAATTGAGTTTGGGCCTCATTTTGGACGATCCGTGAAAAACGAATGGACGCGAATATCGGGGGCTAAACTTTTCGGCTTTGAAATCTGAGAGCATATTTGGATACCCATTTTGCAGATGTAAGCGTGGCCCCAGATGAAAAAAGTGACGAATTGACTTCGGGACTCAATTTAGACGATCCGTGAAAAATGAAAAGACGTGGATATCGGGGGTTGAACGTTTCGTGAAAAAAGAACAGACGTGGAAGATGGGGCTAAAATTTTCGGTTTTGATATCCGAGAGCATATTTGTATACCCATTTTGGAGATGCAAGTGTGGCCCCAGATGCACAAAGTGACGAATTGAGTTCGGACCTCATTTCAGAGGATTTGTGAAAAATGAATGAACACATATATCGGGGGCTGAACTTTTCGGTTTTGAAATCTGAGAGCATATTTGGATACACTTTTAAAACGTTTTAAAATGCTTTACAAGTTTTTGAAAAGGATTTAAAACCGTTTTAAAACATTTTAAACCTTTTTTAAAATATTGTAAAAGCTTTCTAAAAACATTTTAAAACCATTTTAAAACACTTTTAAAACGTTTTAAAATGCTTTACAAGTTTTTTAAAAGGATTTAAAAACATATTAAAACATTTTAAAAGTGTTTTGAAACATTTTAAAATAAATTTAAAACATTTTAGAAGTGTTTTCAAACATTTTAAAATAAATCTTAAAAGCATTTCAAAATATTTTAAAAGCGTTTCAGAATATCTTAAAAGTGTTTTGAAATATCTTGAAAGTGTTTTACAATATTTTGAAATGTTATAAAAATCCTTTAAAACATTTTACAACTTTTAAAAAATATTTTAAAAGAGTTTCATAATGTCTTAAAAACATTTTTAACGTGTTTAAAATCATGTTATAGCATTTTAAAAAGTGTTTTATAATGTTTTTAAAAATATTATTTTTTACGATTTTATTAAAAAGATTTACTAAAAATGATTAAACGCTTTAAATATTTGATTTAAACATATTAATAAGAATTTGGAATATTTTATAAATGGTTTAAACCATTTTTAAAACATTTATAAAAATTATTGACTGTCAGCTTTATAAGCTTAACTTTATGAAATATTTTGAAATATTTTGAAATGTTATAAAAATCCTCTAAAATATTTTACAAATTTTTTAAAAATATTTTGAAAGAGTTTTATGATGTGTTAGAAACATTTTAAACGTGTTTAAAAGCACATTATAACATTTTAAAAAGGGTTTTATAATATTTTTAAAAACGTTTCTTTTTTACGATTTTATTAAAAACATTTAATAAAAAGATTAAACGCTTTAAATATTTGATTTAAACATATTGAGAAGAATTTAGAATATTTTATAACAGATTTAAACCATTTATGAAACATTTATAAAAATTATTGCATGTTTATAATGTTAGCTTTATAAGCTTAACTTTTATTAAATTTTATTTAAAAACGTTTTTAAAGCCTAAATAAATGCTTTCAAATATTTTAAATGTGTTTTGAAATGTTTTTCTAACATTGTAAAAGCATTCTGAAAACATTTAAAAACCATTTTAAAACACTTTTAAAACGTTTTAAAATGTTTTACAAGTTTTTAAAAGGGATTTAAATATGTTTTAAAACATTTTAAAAGTGTTTTGAAACATTTTAAAATAAATTTAAAACATTTTAAAAGTGTTTTGAAGCATTTTAAAAGTGTTTTGATACATTTTAAAATAAATTTTAAACATTTTAAAAGTGTTTCAAAATATTTAAAAGTGTTCAAAAATATCTTAAGCGTGTGACAATATTTTGAAATATTTTGAAATTTATAAAAATATTTTAAAACATTTTACAAATTTTTAAAAATATTTTAAAAGAGTTTTATGATGTCTTCAAAACATTTTAAAAGCACATTATAACATTTTAAAAAGTGTTTTATAATGTTTCTAAAAACTTTTTTTTACGATTTTATTAAATGTGTTTATTTTAAAACACTTTTCATATAAATTTAAAATATTTTAGAAGTGTTTTGAAACATTTAAAAATAAATTTAAAACATTTTAAAAATGTTTCAAAATATTTTACAAGTGTTTTAATATATCTTGAAAGCGTTTTTTACAATATTTTGAAATTTTTTGAATGATTTTGAAATATTTTGAAATGTTATAAAAATCATTTAAAACATTTTACAAATTTATAAAAATATTTTAAACGAGTTTTATAATGTCTTAAAAACATTTTAAATGTGTTTAAAGGCACGTTATAACATTTTAAAAAGTGTTTTATAATGTTTTTAAAAACGTTTTTTTTTGCGATTTTATCAAAAATGATTAAACGCTTTAAATATTTTATTTAAGCATATTAATAAGAGTTTAGAATATTTTATAAGAGCTTTAAACCATTTATAAAACCTTCATAAAAATTATAAAATGTTTATAATGTCAACTTTACTAGTTTAACTTTTATTAAATGTTATTTATAAACATTTTTAAAAATGAAATAAATGTTTTTAAATATTTTAAAAGAATTTTAAAAGTGTTTTGAAATATTTTTAAAAAATTGTAAAAGCTTTCTAAAAACATTTTAAAACACTGTTAAAACATTTTAAAATGCTTTACGAGTTCTTCAAAAGGTTCTGAAAACGTTTTAAAACATTTTAAAATAAATTTAAAACGTTTGAGAAGTGTTTTGAAACATTTTAAAATAAAATTTAAAAGCGTTTCAAAATATTTTAGAAGCATTTCAAAATATTTTAGAACTGTTTCAAAATATTTTAAAAGTGTTTTAAAATATCTTGGAAGTGTTTTACAATATTTTGAAATGTTATAAAAATCCTTAAAAACATTTGACAATTTTTTTAAAATATTTTAAACGAGTTTTATAATGTGTTAAATACATTTAAATGTGTTTAAAAGCACGCTATAACAGTTTAAAAAGTTTTTTATAATGTTTTTAAAACAATTTTTTTTACGATTTCATTAAAAACATTTACTAAAAATGATCAAACACTTTAAATATTTGATTTAAACATATTAATAAAAATTTAGAATATTTTATAAAATCTTCAAACCATTTATAAAAATTATTGAATGTCAGATTTATAAGCTTAACTTGATAAGCGTTTTACAATATTTTGAAATATTTTAAAATATTTTGAAATGTTATAAAAATCCTTTAAAATATTTTACAAAGTTTTAAAAATATTTTAAAAGAGCTTTATAATGTCTGAAAAACATTTTAAACGTAGATAGTTCGTTAAAAAGGAATAGACGCAGGCTAAACTTTTCGGTTTTGATATCCGAGAGCATATTTGGATATCCATTTTGGAGATGCAAGCGTGGCCCCGCATGCACAAAGTGACGAATTGAGTTCGGACCTCATTTCGGATGATCTGTGAAAAACAAACGGATGCGAATATCGAGGGCTAAAATTTTCGGTTTAAAAATTCGAGAGCATATTTGGATACCCATTTTGGAGATGCAAGCGTGGCCCCACATGCACAAAGTGATGAATTGATTTAGGGACTCATTTCGAACGATCCATAAAAAACGAATAGACGCAAATATCGGGGTTGAAATTTTCATTTTTGTAATTCGAGAGCATATTTGGATACCCATTTGGAGATGTGACGTGGCCTCTCATACCTGAGGGAAGTGATGAATTTATTTCGGAGACTGATTTATATTGAAAAAATGAACAGACGTGGATATCGGGGGCAGAACTTTTCGGTTTTGAAATCCGAGAGCATATTTGGATACACAATTTGGAGATGCAAGCGTTTCCCCACATGCACAAAGTGACAAATTGATTTCAGGACTCATTTCGGATGATCCGTGAAAAACGAACATACGTGGATATCGGGGGCTAAACTTTTCAGTTTTGAAATCCGAGAGCATATTTGGATAACCATTTTGAAGATGCAAGCGTGGCCTCACATGCACAAAGTGACGAATTGATTTAGGGACTCATTTTGGATGATCCGTAAAAAACGAACGGACGCGGATGTCGGGGGCTAAAACTTTCGTTTCTGAAATCTGAGAGTATATTTGGATACCCATTTTGGAGATGCAAGTGTGCCCCCGCAGGAACAAAATGACGAATTGATTTCAGGATTCATTTTGGATGATCCTTTAAAAATGAACAAATGCGGATATTGGGGGTTGAAATTTTCGGTTTTTAAATTCGAGAGCATATCTGGATACCCATTTTGGAGATGAAAGCGTGGCCCCGCATGCACAAAGTGACAAATTTATTTCGGGACTGATTTCAGACGATCCGTGAAAAACGAATGGATGCGGATATCAGGGGTTGAACTTTTTGGTTTTGAAATCCGAGAGCATATTTGGATACCCATTTTGGAGATGCAAGTGTGGCCCCGCATGCACGAAGTGACAAATCGATTTCGCGACTCATTTTGGATGATCCGTCAAAAACGAATAGACGCAGATAACAGGGGCTGAAATTTTCGATTTTGAAATATGAGAGCATATTTGGATACCCATTTTGGAGATGAAAGCGTGGCCTCGGATGCACAAAGTGACAAATTGAGTTTGGGCATCATTTTGGATGATCCGTGAAAAACGAACAAACGCGAATATCGGGGGCTAAACTTTCCGGTTCTGAAATCTGAGAGCATATTTGGATACCCATTTTGGAGATGCAAGCGTGGCCCCAGATGAACAAAGTGACGAATTGACTTCGGGACTCAATTCAGATGATCCGTGAAAAATGAAAAGACGTGGATATCGGGGGCTGAACTTTTCAGTTGTGAAATCTGAGAGCAGATTTGGATACCCATTTTGGAGATGCAAGTGTGGCCCCGCATGCACATAGGGACAAATCGATTTTGCGACTCATTTTGGATGATCCGTGAAAAACGAATAGACGCAGATAACGGGGGCTGAAATTTTCGATTTTGAAATATGAGAGCATATTTGGATACCCATTTTGGAGATGAAAGTGTGGCCTCGGGTGCACAAAGTGACAAATTGAGTTTGGGCCTCATTTTGGATGATCCGTGAAAAGGGAACGGACACGAATATCGGGGGCTAAACTTTTCGGTTTTGAAATCTGAGAGCATATTTGGATACCCATTTATGAGATGCAAGCGTGGCCCCAGATGAAAAAAGTGACGAATTGAATTCGGGACTCAATTCAGACGATCCGTGAAAAATTAAAAGACGTGGATATCGGGGGCTGAAATTTTCGGTTGTGAAATCTGAGAGCATATTTGGATACCCATTTTGGAGATGCAAGCATGGCCCCGCATGCACAAAGTGACAAATTGATTTCGGGACTCATTTCGGATGGTTCGTGAAAAAAGAAAAGAGGTGGAAGATGGGGCTAAACTTTTCGGTTTTGATATCCGAGAGCATATTTGGATACCCATTTTGGAGATGCAAGTGTGGCCCCAGATGCACAAAGTGACGAATTGAGTTCGGACCTCATTTCGGATGATCCGTGAAAAACAAACGCACGCGAATATCTAGGTCTAAACTTTTCAGTTTTAAAATCCGAGAGCATATTTGGATACCTATTTTGGAGATGCAAGTGTGGCCCCGGATGCACAAAGTGACAAATTGATTTCGGCATTCATTTCAGACGATTTGTGAAAAATGAATGAACACAGATATTGGGGGCTGAACTTTTCGGTTTTGAAATCTAAGAGCATATTTGGATACACTTTTAAAATGTTTTAAAATGCTTTACAAGTTTTTGAAAAGGATTTAAAAACGTTTTAAAGCATTTGAAACCTTTTTTAAAATATTGTAAAAGCTTTCTAAAAACATTTTTAAACCATTTTAAAACACTTTTAAAACTTTTTGAAATGCTTTACAAGTTTTTTAAAAGTATTTAAAAATGTTTTAAAACATTTTAAAAGTGTTTTGAAACATTTTAAAAGTGTTTTGAAACATTTTAAAATAAATTTAAAACATTTTAGAAGTGTTTTGAAACATTTTAAAATAAATCTTAAAAGCATTTCAAAATATTTTAAAAGCGTTTCAGAATATCTTAAAAGTGTCTTGAAATATCTTGATAGTGTTTTACAATATTTTGAAATGTTAGAAAAATCCTTTAAAACATTTTACAACTTTTTTAAAATATTTTAAAAGAGTTTCATAATGTCTTAAAAACATTTTTAACGTAATTAAAATCATGTTATAGAATTTTAAAAAGAGTTTTATAATGTTTTTAAAAATATTATTTTTTATGATTTTATTAAAAAGATTTACTAAAAATGATTAAACGCTTTAAATATTTGATTTAAACATATTAATAAGAATTTGGAATATTTTATAAAAGGTTTAAACCATTTTTAAAACATTTATAAAAATTATTGAATGTCAGCTTTATAAGCTTAACTTTATGAAGTATTTTGAAATATTTTGAAATGTTATAAAAATCCTCTAAAATATTTTACAAATTTTTTTAAAATTTTTTAAAAGAGTTTTATGATGTGTTAGAAACATTTTAAACATGTTTAAAAGCACATTATAACATTTTAAAAAGGGTTTTATAATATTTTTAAAAACGTTTCGTTTTTTACGATTTTATTAAAAACATTTAATAAAAAGATTAAACGCTTTAAATATTTGATTTAAACATATTGAGAAGAATTTAGAATATTTTATAACAGATTTAAACCATTTATGAAACATTTATAAAAATTATTGCATGTTTATAATGTTAGCTTTATAAGTTTAACTTTTATTAAATTTTATTTAAAAACGTTTTTAAAACCTAAATAAATGCTTTCAAATATTTTAAATGTGTTTTGAAATGTTTTTCTAACATTGTAAAAGCATTCTGAAAACATTTAAAAACCATTTTAAAACACTTTTAAATCATTTTAAAATGTTTTACAAGTTTTTAAAAAGGATTTAAATATGTTGTAAAACATTTTCAAAGTGTTTTGAAACATTTCAAAATAAATTTAAAACATTTTAAAAGTGTTTTGAAGCATTTTAAATGTGTTTTGAAACATTTTAAAATAAATTTAAAACATTTTAAAAGAGTTTCAAAATATTTAAAAGTGTTCAAAAATATCTTAAGCATTTGACAATATTTTGAAATATTTTGAAATTTATAAAAATATTTTAAAACATTTTACAAATTTTTAAAAATATTTTAAAATAGACGCAGGCTAAACTTTTCGGTTTTCATATCCGAGAGCATATTTGGATACCCATTTTTCAGATGCAAGCGTGGCCCCAGATGCACAAAGTGACGAATTGAGTTCGGACCTCATTTCGGATGATCTATGAAAAATGAACGGATGCAAATATCAAGGGCTAAACTTTTCGGTTTAAAAATTCGAGAGCATATTTGGATACCTATTTTGGAGATGCAAGCGTGGCCCCACATGCACAAAGTGATGAATTGATTTAGGGACTCATTTCGAACGATCCATAAAAAACGAACAGATGCAGATATCGAGGTTGAAATTTTCATTTTTGAAATTCGAGACCATATTTGGATACCGCTTTTGGAGATGCAAGTGTGCCCCCGCATGAACAAAGTGACGAATTGATTTTGGGACTCATTTCGAACGATCTTTGAAAACTGAACGAAAGCGGATATTGAGGGTTGAACTTTTTCGATTTTGAAATTGAGAGCATATTTGATACCATTTGAAGTTACAGCGCTCTCAATTCTATTACCTGAAGTGATGAATTTATTTCGGGACTGATTTCGGACTATCCGTGAAAAATGAAGAGACGTGGATATCGGGGGCAGAACTTTTCGGTTTTGAAATCCGAGAGCATATTTGGATACACATTTTGGAGATGCAAGCGTTTCCCCACATGCACAAAGTGATAAATTGATTTCATGACTCATTTCAGATGATACATGAAAAACGAACATACGTGGATATCGGGGGCTAAACTTTTCAGTTTTAAAATCCGAGAGCATATTTGGATAACCATTTTGGAGATGCAAGTGTGGCCTCACATGCACAAAGTGACGAATAGATTTAGGGACTCATTGTTGGATGATCATATTAACCTAACCTTAACCTTGAAATTACCCTTAAAGTAACCTTAACCTTGACTTTACGCTTAACATTAACTATAACCTTAACCTTAACCATAATTCCTAACCTAACCAAATCCCAATTTGCCCTAACCTAACCAAACCTTAACCTAAACTTCAACCTAACCTTAACGTTAACCCCAACCTTAATCTTGAGCTTAACTTAACCTTAACGGTTTGGGAAGGTTAAGGTTAAATTTAAAGTTAAGATAAGGTTAAGGTCAAGGTCAAGGTTAAGGGTAAGGTTAAGGTTAAGGTTTTTAGCTCGGTTAAGGCTAAGGTTACGCTAAGGTAAGCAAAGTCAAGATTAAGGCTAGAAGTAAGGGTAAAGTTAGTTAGGTTAGGTTATTAACGTTAAGTTTAGGGTTAAGGTTAAGGGTAAGTTTAAGGCAGTAGGCAGCTAAAGCTACCTTAACTCTGAATTAAACCTTAACCTTAACCTTAACCTTAAATTTACCTAAGGTTAGGGTTAATTTTAGGGGAATATTAGGTTAAGGTTAACTTTGACCTTGACCTTAACCTTAACTATAACCTAACCCTAACCTTGGCCAAACCCTTAACCTTAACCTAACCTTAAGGTTTAAGGTTAAGGTCAAGGTTAAATTTAAGGTTAGGTTAAGGGTAAAGTTAAATGTTAAGATTAATGTTAAGGCTAAGGGTAAGGTCAAGGTTAAGGTTACGTTAAGGGTAAATTCAAGTTTAAGGTTACGTTAAGGGTTTGGTCAAGGTAAAGGTTATGTTATAGTTAAGGTCAAAGTTAAGGTTAGGTTAAGGTTAAGGTTAGGGTTAGGTTATAGTTAAGGTCAAGGTTAGCTTAAGGTTAAAGTTAGGTAAATTTTAAGGATAAGGGTTAAGGTTAAGGTTAAGGTCAAGGTTAAGATCAAGATTAGGTTAAAGGTAAGGTCAAGGTAAGGTTAAGGTTAAGGTTAAGGGTTAGGTTAAGGTTGGGTTCAGGTTAAGGTTAAGGTTAAGTTTAAGGTTAAGGTTAAGTTTATGTTAAGGGTAAAGTCAAGGTTAAGCTTAGGTTAAGGTTAAGATAAGGTTAGGGTAATGTTAGGGTAATGGTTAAGGGTCTGATCAAGGTTAGGGTTAGGTTATAGTTAAGGTCAAGGTAAGGTTAAGCTTAAGATTAAGCTAAGGTTAAGGTTAAGGTGAAGGTTATGTTAAGGGTAAAGTAGAGGTTAAGGTTAGGTTAAGGTTAAGATAAGGTTAAGGTTAACCTAACCTTAACCTAACCTTAACCTTAACTTTGCCGTTAACCTTAACCTAACCCTAACCTTGACCAAACCCTTAACCTTAACCTGACTATACCCGTAACCTTAACATTAACCTTACCCTTACCCTTCACCTTCACCTTCACCTTAACCTTAGCTATAACCTAACCCTAACCTTTACCAAACCCTTAACCTTAACCTTAACTTTAACCTTAACCTTTCCCTAACCTTAACACTAACCTTAACCTTAACTTTACCCTTAACCTAATATTAACCTTAACATAACCTTAAATTTCATCTTAACATTGACCTTAACCTTAACTATATCCTAACCCTAACCTTGACCAAACCCTTAACCTTAACCTTAACTCTAACCTACAAGTAACCTTGGACCAATCTCTGCCCTTAACCTTACTCTTAACCTTAACCTTGACCTTAACTATAACCTAACCCTAACCTTAAAAAACCTTTAATGTTAACCTTAACCTAACCCTAGCCTTGACAAAACCCTTAAAATTAACCTTAATCTTAACCTTAACTTTAACCTTAACCTGAACCTAATCTTAAGCTTAATCTAACCATAACCTTAACCTAACCTTAACTTTAACTTTACCCTAACCTTGAATTTACCCTTAACCTTAATGTAACCTTAACCTTGACTTTACCCTTAACGTAACCTTAACCTTTAGTTTACCCTTAACCTTGACTTTACTCTTAACATATACCTTACCCTAACCTTAACCTTGACTTCACCCTTAATTTAACCTTAACCTTCACTATAACCTAACCCTAACCTTGACAAACCCTTAACCTTAACCTTAACCTGGCTAAACCTTAACCTTAACCTTAACCTTACCCTCAAACTTACCCTTAACCTTCACCTTAAACTTAACTTTACCCTTAACCTAAGCTTAACCTTGACCTTGACCTTGACCTTGACCTTGACCTTACCCTTACCCTTACCCTTAACCTTACCCTTAACATAACCTTTACCCTTAACCTTAACCTTAACTATTTGACCTTAACATAACTTTTACCCTTACCGCAACGCTTTAAATATTTGATTTAAACATATTGAGAAGAATTTAGAATATTTTATAACATATTTAAGCCATTTATGAAACATTTTATAAAAATTATTGCATGTTTATAATGTTAGCTTTATAAGCTTAACTTTTATTAAATTTTATTTAAAAACGTTTTTAAAACCTAAATAATTGCTTTCAAATATTTTAAATGTGTTTTGAAATGTTTTTCTAACATTGTAAAAGCATTCTCAAAAACATTTAAAAACCATTTTAAAACACTTTCAAAACATTTTAAAATGTTTTACAAGTTTTTAAAAAAGGATTTAAATATGTTTTAAAACATTTAAAGTACTTTAGAAACATTTTAAAATAAATTTAAAACATTTTAAAAGTGTTTTCAAGAATTTTAAAAGTGTTTTGGAACATTTTAAAATAAATTTAAAACATTTTAAAAGCGTTTCAAAATATTTAAAGTGTTCAAAAATATCTCAAGCGTTTGACAATATTTTGAAATATTTTGAAATTTATAAAAATGTTTTAAAACATTTTACAGATTTTTAAAAATATTTTAAAAGAGTTTTATGATGTCTTCAAAACATTTTAAAAGCACATTATAACATTTTAAAAAGTGTTTTATAATGTTTCTAAAAACGTTTCTTTTACGATTTT
This sequence comes from Pinus albicaulis, assembly GCA_034641835.2. Lineage (NCBI taxonomy): Eukaryota > Viridiplantae > Streptophyta > Pinopsida > Pinales > Pinaceae > Pinus > Pinus albicaulis. The sequence goes on from JAXQQM020065181.1 coordinate 13,558, forward strand.
ATTAAATGTGTTTATTTTAAAACACTTTTAATATAAATTTAAAATATTTTAGAAGTGTTTTGAAACATTTAAAAATAAATTTAAAACATTTTAAAAGCGTTTCAAAATATTTTACAAGTGTTTTAAAATATCTTGGAAGCGTTTTTTACAACATTTTGAAAATTTTTTGAATGATTTTGAAATATTTTGAAATGTTATAAAAATCGTTTAAAACATTTTACAAATTTATAAAAATATTTTAAACGAGTTTTATAATGTCTTAAGAACATTTTAAATGTGTTTAAAAGCACGTTATAACATTTTACAAAGTGTTTTATAATGTTTTTAAAAACCTTTTTTTGCGATTTTATCAAAAATGATTAAACGCTTTAAATATTTGATTTAAGCATATTAACAAGCATTTAGAATATTTTATAAAAGCTTTAAACCATTTATAAAAACTTTATAAAAATTATTAAATGTTTATAATGTCAACTTTATTAGTTTAACTTTTATTAAATGTTATTTATAAACATTTTTAAAAATGAAATAAATGTTTTTAAATATTTTAAAAGAATTTTAAAAGTGTTTTGAAATATTTTTAAAACATTGTAAAAGATTTCTAAAAACATTTTAAAACCATTTTAAAACACTTTTAAAACATTTTAAAATGCTTTACGAGTTCTTCAAGAGGTTCTGAAAACATTTTAAAAGTGTTTTGAAACATTTTAAAATAAATTTAAAATGTTTTAGAAGTGTTTTGAAACATTTTAAAATAAATTTTAAAAGCGTTTCAAAATATTTTAGAAGCGTTTCAAAATATTTTAGAAGCGTTTCAAAATATTTTAGAAGTGTTTCAAAATATTTTAAAATTGTTTTAAAATATCTTGGAAGTGTTTTACAATATTTTGAAATGTTATAAAAATCCTTAAAAACATTTTACAAAATTTTTAAAATATTTTAAACGAGTTTTATAATGTGTTAAATACATTTAAATGTGTTTAAAAGCACGCTATAACAGCTTAAAAAGTTTTTTATAATGTTTTTAAAACAATTTTTTTTACGATTTCATTCAAAACATTTACTAAAAATGATTAAACACTTTAAATATTTGATTTAAACATATTACTGAAAATTTAGAATATTTTATAAAATCTTCGAACCATTTATAAAAATTATTGAATGTCAGATTTATAAGCTTAACTTGATAAGCGTTTTACAATATTTTGAAATATTTTAAAATATTTTGAAATGTTATAAAAATACTTTAAAATATTTTACAAAGTTTTTAAAATATTTTAAAAGAGCTTTATAATGTCTGAAAAACATTTTAAACGTAGATAGTTCGTTAAAAAGGAATAGACGCAGGCTAAAATTTTCGGTTTTGATATCCGAGAGCATATTTGGATATCCATTTTGGAGATGCAAGCGTGGCCCCAGGTGCACAAAGTGACGAATTGAGTTCGAACCTCATTTCGGATGATCTGTGAAAAACGAACGGATGCGAATATCGAGGGCTAAACTTTAAAGTTTAAAAATTCGAGAGCATATTTGGATACCCATTTTGGAGATGCAAGTGTGGCCCCACATGCACAAAGTGATGAATTGATTTAGGGACTCATTTCGAACGATCCATAAAAAATGAATAGACGCAGATATCGGGGTTGAAATTTTCATTTTTGAAATTCGAGAGCATATTTGGATACCGCTTTTGGAGATGCAAGTGTGCCCCCGCATGAACAACGTGACGAATTGATTTTGGGACTCATTTCGGACGATCTTTGAAAAATGAACGAAAGTGGATATTGGGGGTTGAACTTTTCAGTTTTGAAATTCGAGAGCATATTTGGATACCCATTGTGGAGATGCAAGCGTGGCCCCGCATGCACAAAGTGATGAATTTATTTCGGGACTGATTTCGGACTATCCGTGAAAAATGAACAGACGTGGATATCGGGGGCAGAACTTTTCGGTTTTGAAATCCGAGAGCATATTTGGACACACATTTTGTAGATGCAAGCGTTTCCCCACATGCACAAAGTGACAAATTGATTTCAGGACTCATTTCGAATGATCCGTGAAAAACGAACATACGTGGATATCGGGGGCTAAACTTTTCAGTTTTGAAATCCGAGAGCATATTTGGATAACCATTTTGCAGATGCAAGTGTGGCCTCATATGCACAAAGTGACGAATTGATTTAGGGACTCATTTTGGATGATCCGTAAAAAACGAACGGACGCGGATGTCGGGGGCTAAAATTTTCGTTTTTGAAATCTGAGAGTATATTTGGATACCCATTTTGGAGATGCAAGTGTGCCCCCGCAGGAACAAAATGACGAATTGATTTCGGGATTCATTTTGGATGATCCTTGAAAAATGAACAAATGCGGATATTGGGGGTTGAAATTTTCGGTTTTTAAATTCGATAGCATATCTGGATACCCATTTTGGAGATGAAAGCGTGGCCCCGCATGCACAAAGTGACAAATTTATTTCGGGACTGATTTCAGACGATCCGTGAAAAACGAACGGACGCGGATATCAGGGGTTGAAATTTTTGGTTTTGAAATCCAAGAGCATATTTGGATACCCATTTTGGAGATGCAAGTGTGGCCCCTCATGCACAAAGTGACAAATTGATTTCGCGACTCATTTCGGATGATCCGTGAAAAACGAATAGACGCAGATAACGGGGGTTGAAATTTTCGATTTTGAAATATGAGAGCATATTTGGATACCCATTTTGGAGATGAAAGCGTGGCCTCGGATGCAAAAAGTGACAAATTGATTTTGGGCATCATTTTGGATGATCCGTGAAAAATGAACAAACGCGAATATCGGGGGCTAAACTTTTCGGTTTTGAAATATGAGAGCATATTTGGATACCCATTTTGGAGATGCAAGCGTGGCCCCAGATGAACAAAGTGACGAATTGACTTCGGGACTCAATTCAGACGATCCGTGAAAAATGAAAAGACGTGGATATCGGGGGCTGAACTTTTCAGTTGTGAAATCTGAGAGCATATTTGGATACCCATTTTGGAGATGCAAGTCTGGCCCCGCATGCACATAGTGACAAATCGATTTCGCGACTCATTTCGGATGATCCATGAAAAACGAATAGACGCAGATAATGGGGGCTGAAATTTTCGATTTTGAAATATGAGAGCATATTTGGATACCCATTTTGGAGATGAAAGCGTGGCCTCGGATGCACAAAGTGACAAATTGAGTTTGGGCCTCATTTTGGACGATCCGTGAAAAACGAACGGACGTGAATATCGGGGGCTAAAATTTTCGGTTTTGAAATCTGAGAGCATATTTGGATACCCATTTTGGAGATGCAAGCGTGGCCCCAGATGAAAAAAGTGACGAATTGACTTCGGGACTCAATTCAGACGATCCGTGAAAAATTAAAAGCCGTGGACATCGGGGGCTGAACTTTTCGGTTTTGAAATCTGAGAGCATATTTGGATACCCATTTTGGAGATGCAAGCGTGGCCCCGCATGCATAAAGTGACAATTTGATTTCGGGACTCATTTCGGATGGTTCGTGAAAAAAGAACAGACGTGGAAGATGGGGCTAAAATTTTCGGTTTTGATATCCGAGAGCATATTTGGATACCCATTTTGGAGATGCAAGTGTGGCCCCAGATGCACAAAGTGACGAATTGAGTTCGGAACTCATTTCGGATGATCCGTGAAAAACAAACGCACGCGAATATCGAGGTCTAAACTTTTCAGTTTTAAAATCGGAGAGCATATTTGGATACCTATTTTGGAAATGCAAGTGTGGCCCCAGATGCACAAAGTGACGAATTGATTTCGGGATTCATTTCAGACGATTTGTGAAAAATGAATGAACACAGATATCGGGGGCTGAACTTTTCGGTTTTGAAATCTGAGAGCATATTTGGATACACTTTTAAAACGTTTTAAAATGATTTACAAGTTTTTGAAAAGGATTTAAAAACATTTTAAAACATTTTAAACCTTTTTTAAAATATTGTAAAAGCTTTCTAAAAACATTTTAAAACCGTTTTAAAACACTTTTAAAACGTTTTTAAATGCTTTACAAGTTTTTTAAAAGGATTTAAAAACGTTTTAAAACATTTTAAAAGTGTTTTGAAACATTTTAAAATAAATTTAAAACATTTTAGAAGTGTTTTTAAACATTTTAAAATAAATCTTAAAAGCATTTCAAAATATTTTAAAAGCGTTTCAGAATATCTTAAAAGTGTCTTGAAATATCTTGATAGTGTTTTACAATATTTTGAAATGTTATAAAAATCCTTTAAAACATTTTACAACTTTTTAAAAATATTTTAAAAGAGTTTCGTAATGTCTTAAAAACATTTTTAACGTGTTTAAAATCATGTTATAGCATTTTAAAAAGTGTTTTATAATGTTTTTAAAAATATTATTTTTTATGATTTTATTAAAAAGATTTACTAAAAATGATTAAACGCTTTAAATATTTGATTTAAACATATTAATAAGAATTTGTAATATTTTATAAAAGGTTTAAACCATTTTTAAAACATTTATAAAAATTATTGAATGTCAGCTTTATAAGCTTAACTTTATGAAATATTTTGAAATATTTTGAAATGTTATAAAAATCCTCTAAAATATTTTACAATTTTTTTTAAAAATATTTGAAAAGAGTTTTATGATGTGTTAGAAACATTTTAAACGTGTTTAAAAGCACATTATAACATTTTAAAAAGGGTTTTATAATATTTTAAAAACGTTTCTTTTTTTACGATTTTATTAAAAACATTTAATAAAAGGATTAAACGCTTTAAATATTTGATTTAAACATATTGAGAAGAATTTAGAATATTTTATAACAGATTTAAACCATTTATGAAACATTTATAAAAATTATTGCATGTTTATAATGTTAGCTTTATAAGCTTAACTTTTGTTAAATTTTATTTAAAAAACGTTTTTAAAACCTAAATAAATGCTTTCAAATATTTTAAATGTGTTTTGAAATGTTTTTCTAACATTGTAAAAGCATTCTGAAAACATTTAAAAACCATTTTAAAACACTTTTAAAACATTTTAAAATGTTTTACAAGTTTTTAAAAAGGATTTAAATATGTTTTAAAACATTTTAAAAGGGTTTTGAAACATAAGGTTAAGTTTAGGTTATAGTTAAGGTCAAGGTTAAGTTTAAGGTTAAGGTTAATGTTAAGATAAGGTTCAAGGTAAGGTCAAGGTTAAGGTTGAGGTTAATGTTAATGTTAAGGCTTTGGTCAAGGTTAGGGTTAGGTTAAGGTTAATTTTAAGGGTTTGGTCAAGGTTAGGTTTAGGTTATATTTAAGGTCAATTTTAAGGTTAAGGGTAAGGTTATAGTTAGGTTAAGGTTAAGGTTAAGGTTAGGCTATGGTTAAGATAAGGTTAAGGTTAAGGGTTTTTTCAAGGTTAGGGTTAGGTTAAGGTTAGGTCAAGGTTAAGGGTAAGGTTAAGGTTAGGTTAACGTTAATATTAAGGTGTTGGTTAAGGTTAAGCGTAAGGTTAAGGTTAAGGTAAAAATAAGGTTAAGGTAAATGATAGGTTATAGTTAAGGTCAAGTTTAAGGTTAGGTTATAGTGAAGGATAAGGTTAAGGTTAAGGTTAACGTTAAGGGTGAAGTTTAAGTTTAAGGTTAAGGTTAAGGCCCGTCACCTTAAACTTCACCATTAACCTTAACCTTAACCTAACCTTAACCTTAACTTTAACCTTAACCGTAACCTTCCCCTAACCATAACCTTAACCTTAACCTGAACGTTAACGCTAACCTTAAGCTTAACCTAACCTTCACCTTGAATTTACCCTTAACCTTAACCTTAACCTAACCATAACCTTGACCAAACCCTTAACATTAACATTAACCTAAACCTACCTTTGACAAAAACCTTAACATTAACCTTAACCTTAACCTTAACCTAATCTTAACATTAACCGAAATGTAACCTTAACCTTGACTTTACCCTTAACCTTACTCTAACTTTAAGCTTGAATTTATCCTTAATTTAACCTTAACATTCACTGTAACCTAACCCTAACTTTGGCCAAACCCTTAACCTTAACTTGAATAAACCTGTAACCTTAACCTTAACCTTACCCTCAACCTTACCCTCAACCTAAACTCAACCCTTAACCTAACCTTAACCTTAACCTTGACCTTGACCTTAACCTTAACCTTACCCTTACCCTTAACCTTAACCTTACACTTAACATAACCTTTACCCTTAACCTTAACCTTACTTTTATCTTAACCTTAACTATAAGCTAACCCTAACCTTGACCAAACCTTAACCATAACCTTAACTTTACCGTTAACCTAACCTTGACCTTAACCTTAAGGTTAGGTTAACCTTAACTTTACCCTTAACCTTGACCTTACCCTTAACCTTCACCTAACCATGAAATTAACCTTAACCTTCCCATAATGATAACCTTAACCTTAACCTTAACCTAACCTTAACCTTTAACCTTACCCTAACCTCAACCATAACCTTAAAATTAACCTTAACCTTAACCTAACCCCCTTAACCATAACCTTAACCTTAACCTGACTAAACCCATAACCTTAACCTTACCTTAACCTAACTTTAACCTTAAACTTAACCTTAACCTAACTATAACCTTAACTTTAACCTTAACCTTGACTTTAACTATAACCTAACCCTAACCTTGACCAAATCCTTAATATAAACCTTAACCTTAAACTTTACTTGAACTTAACCTTGACCTTAACCTTGACCTTAACCTTAACGGTAACCTTAACCTTACCTTAACCTAACCTAACCTTAACCCTAACCTTACCCTTAACCTTAAACTTAACCTTGACCTTAACTATAACCTAACCGTAACCTTGACCAAACCCTTAACCTTAACCTTACCCTAATCTTAACCTTAACCTAACCTTAACCTTGACTTTACACTTAACCTTAACCTTCACCTTGAATTTTACTTTACCCATAACCTTAACCTTAACATTAACCTTAACCTTAACCAAACCCTTAACTTAACCTTAACCTTAACCTTAACCTTACCTTAACCTTGACCTTAGCTATAACCTAACCCTAATTTTGACCAAACCCTTAACCTTAACCTTAACCTTAACCCAACCTTAACCTTGACTTTACCCTTAACCTAACCATAACCTTAACCTTAACTTTACCATAACTTTGACTTTACCCTTAACCTAACCTTGACCTTAACGTTAACCTAACTATAACTTTACCTTAACCTAACTTAACCTTAACCTTGACCTTAACCTTAACCTTAACTTTAACTTTACGATAACCTTAAGGGTTTAGTCAGGTTAATGTTAAGGTTAAGGTAAGGTTAAGGGTAAGGTTAAGGTTAAGACCTGTAATGGTTAATTTTAAGGTTAAGGTTAAGGCTATAGTTAAGTTCAAGGTTAAGGTTAAGTTTAAGGTTAGGTAAATTTTAAAGTTAAGGGTAGGTCATAGTGAAGGTTAAGGTTACGACCCATAACCTTAAACCTTAACTTAACCTAACCTTAAACTTAACCTTATTTTAACCTTAACCTTAACTTTAATCTAACTATAATATTACCTTAACCTAACCTTAACATTTACCTAACCTTAACCTTAACATTAACCTTAACCTAACTAACCCTTTACCCTAACCTTAACGTTAACCTAACCTTAACCTTAACCTTAATCTTACCCTTAACCTTAAGGTTAACCTTAACCTTCATATAACCATAACCTTAACATTAACCTTAACTATACCCTAACCCTAACTTTGACCAAACCCTTAACCTTAACCTTAAATTTAACCACAACCTTAACCTTAACCTTGACCTTACCCTTAACCTAACCTAAAACTTAACCTAACCGTAACCTTATCTTAACCTTAACCTAACCTTAACCTTAACTTTTATGTTAAGGTTAAGGTTAGGTTGAGGTTAAGATCAGGTTAAGGTTAAGGTTAGGTTAAGGGTAATGTCAAGGTTAAGGTAAAGGTTAACCTTAATGTTAAGGGTAAAATTAAGGTCAACGTTAAGGTTACGTTAAGGGTAAAGTCAAGGTTAAGGTTACGTTAAGGGTTTGGTCAAGGTTAAGGTTTGGTTAAGGTTAGGGTTAGGTTATAGTTAAGGTCAAGGTTAATTTTAAGGTTAAGATAAGGTTAAGGGTAAGGTCAAGGTTAAGATTAGGTTAAGGTTAAGGTTAGGGTTAACCTTAAGGGTTTGGTCAAGGTTAGGGTTAGGTTAAGGTTAAGGGTAAGGTCAAGGTTAAAGTCAAGGTTAATGTTAAGGTTACGGTTAAGGTTACGGTTACGTTAGGTTAAGGTAAGGTTAAGGTTAAGGGTAACCTTAACCTTACCGTTAACCCTTAGCCTTAACCTTTACCTTTAACATTAACCTTAACCTAACCTTACCCTTAACGTTATCTTAACCTTAACCTTAACCTTACCCATAACCATAACCTTAACCTTAAATTTACCCTTAACTTTGACCTTAACCTTAACCTTAACTTAACTTTAACCTTAACCTTAACCTTCCAATAACTTTAACCTTGACCTTAACCTTAACCTTAACTTAACCTTAACTTTAACCTTAACCTTCCTATAACCTTAACCTCACCTTAACCTTAACTTAACCTTAACCTTAAGCTTACCCTTAACCTTCACTTTAACCTTAACGTTGACTTTACCCTTAACCTAACCTTAACCTTAACTATAACCTAACTGTAACATTGACCTTAACTTTACCCTTAACCTTGACCTTAAGCTTAACGTTAACCTTGAATTTGACCTTAGCTTAACCTTAAACTTAACCTTAACATTAACCTTAACCTTATCTTACCCTTAACCTAACCTTAACCTTAACTATAACCCAACCCTCACCTTAACCTGACATTAACCTTAACCTTAAAATTAACATAACCTTATCCTTCCACTAAACTTAACCCTTAACCTTAACTTTACCCTTAACCTAACCTTAACCAAACCCTTAACCTTGACTTTAACCTTAACCGTAACCTTAACCTTAACCTCACTAAACCTGTAAGCTTAACCTTAACCTAACCTTAATCTTGACCATATCCAAACCTAACCTTAACCTTAACCTTAACCTAATCCTAACCTTGACCAAACCCTTAACCTTAACTATAACCTAACCCTAACCTTGACCTTAACCTTACCCTAACCTTAACCTTAACTTTGCCCTTAACCTAATGCTAACCTTGACCAAACCCTTAACATTGACCTTAAACTTAACCTTAACTTTAACCTAAGTTTAAGGGTTTGGTCAAGGTTAAGATTAGATTATAGTTAAGGTCAAGGTTAAGGTTAGGTTAAGGTGAAGGTGAAGGTTAAGGTTAAGGCTAAGGTTAAGGTTAAGGTTAAGGTTAGGTTAGAGTTAAGGTTAAGGTTAGGTTAACAGTAAAGTTAAAGTTAAGGTTAAGGTTAAGGTGAAGGTTAATGTTAGTTTAAGGTTAATGTTAAGGTTAAAGTGAAGGTTAAAGATTAGTTAAAGTTAATGTTCAGAGTTTGGTTAAGGTTAAGGTTAAGGTTAAGTTTAAGGTTTGTTCAGGTTAAGGTTAAGGTTAAGGTTAAGGTTAAGGTGAAAATTAAGGTTAATGTTAAGGTTAAGGTTAGGTTAGGTTAAGGTTAAGGTTAAGCCTAAATATAACCTTAACCTAACCCTAACCTTGACCAAATTCTTAATCTTAACCTTAACCTTACCCTTAACCTTAACTTGACAAAACCTGTAACCTTAACCTTAACCTTAACTTGATTAAAGTCGTAACCTTAACCTTAACCTTTACTTTACCCTTAAACTTATCTTAACCTTAACCTAAACTTATGCTTAACGTTGACTTTAACCTTAACCATAACTTTAACCTTAACCTTAACTGTAACCTTAACCTTAACCTTGACCTTAACATTAACCTTAATCCCAACCTTACCCTAACCATAACTTTAACCTTACCCTAACCATAACCTTAACTTTACCCTTAACCTAACCTTACCCTTAGCCTTAACCCTAACCTATAACCTAACCCAAACCTTGACCAAACCTTACCCTCAGGGTCAAGGTTAAGGTTAGGTTAAGGTTAAGGTTAAGGTTAAGGTTAAGGTTGAGCTTAGGTAAAGGTTAAGGTTAAGGTTATAGTTATGGGAAGGTTAATGTCAAGGTTAAGGTTAGGTTAAGGGTTTGGTCAAGGTTAGGGTTAGGTTATAGTGAAGGTTAAGGTTAAGTTAAGGGTAAAGTCAAGGTTAAAGTCAAGGTTAAGTTTAAGGGTAAAGTTAAGGTTAAGGTTATCAAACTGTTAAGGTTAAGGTTAAGGGTAAGGTTAGGGTTAAGGTTAGGGTCAGGTTAAGATTATATTAAGGGTAAGGTTAATTTTAAGGGTAAAGTCAAGGTTAAGGTTACGTTAAGGGTGAAGTCAAGGTTAAGGTTAGGGTTAGGTTATAGTTAAGTTCATGGTTAAGGTTAAGGTTAAGGTTAGGTTAAGGTTAGGGTTAAGGTTAAGGTTTTAGTTAGGTTAAGGTTTGGTTAAGGTTAAGGGTTTGGTCAAGGTTAAGGGTTTGGTCAAGGTTAGGGTTAGGTTATAGTGAAGGTTAAGGTTAAGTTAAAGGTAACATCAAGGTTAAGGTTAGGGTAAGGTCAAGGTTAAGGGTAAAGTCAAGGTTAAGGTTACGTTAAGGGTAAAGTTAAGGTTAGGTTAAGGGTAAAGTCAAGGTTAAGGTTATGGTTATGGGAAGGTTAAGGTTAAGGTTAAGTTCAAGGTCAAGGTTAAGGTTAAATTTAGGTTAATGGTTTGATCAAGGTTAAGGTTAAGTTAGGTTAAGGTAAGGTTAAGGTTATGGTTAAGTTAAGGTTAAGCGTAGGTTAAGTTAAGGTGAAAGTTAAGGTTAAGGTTAAGGCTACTGGTTTAGTAAGGTTAAGGTGAAGGTTAAGGTTAAGGGAAGGTGAAGGTGAAGTATAAGGTTGAGGGTAAGGTTAATTTTAAGGTTAATGGCTTGGTCAAGGTTAGGGTTAGGTTATAGTGAATGTTAAGTTTAAGTTAAGGGTAAAGTCAAGGTTAGGGTTAAACTTAAGGTTAAGGGTAAGGTCAAGGTTAAGGTTATGGGTCTTAACCTTAACCTTCACTGTAACCCAACCTTAACCTTAACCTTAACTTTAACTTTCACACTAACCTAACCATAACCTTTTCCAAACCATAACCTTAACCTAACCTTAACCTTGACCTTAACTATAACCTAACCCTAAGCTTAACCTTACCTTTAACCTTCACTTTAACCTTAAATTTACCCTTAACCTTAACTTTACCCTAAACTTAACCTTATCTTTACCCCTAACCTAACCTTAACTTTACCCTTAACCTTAACCTTAGCCTTAACCTTGACTTTACCCTCAACCTAACGTTAAGGTTAATGTTAAGTTAGGTTAAGGTACGGTTAGGTCAAGATTAAGGTTAACATTAACGTTAAGGACAAGTTAAGGTTAAGGGTGAGATAAGGTTAAGGTTAAGGGTTTGGTTATGGTTAGGGTTAGGTTATAGTTAAGGCAAAGAGTTTGGTAAAGGTTAGGGTTAGGTTATAGTTAAGTTCAAGGTTAAGGTTAGGTTAAGATAAGGTTAAGGTTATGGTTAAGGTTAGGGATAAGGATAGGTAAATGTTAAGGTTAATATTAAGGTTAGGTTAAGTTTAAGGTTAAGGTTATGGGAAGGTTAAGGTTAACGTTAAGGTTAGGTTAAGATTAAGGTTAAGGTTAAGGTCAAGGTCAAGTTTAACCTTAACCTTTACCTAACCTTAACCTTAACCATAACCTTTACCCTAACCTTAACCCTAACCTCAACCTTGACCAAATCCTTAACCTTAACCTTAACCTAACCTTAACCTTGACCTTAACTATAACCTAACCCTAACCTTGACCAAACCCTTAACATTAACTTTAAACTTAATCTTACCCTAACCTTAATCTTATCTCTACCCTTAACCTAACCTTAACTTTACCCTTAACCTTAACCTGAGTCTTAACCTTGACTTTACCCTTAACCTAACGTTAAGGTTAATTTTAAGTTAGGTTAAGGTAAGGTTAAGGTTACTGTTAGGTCAAGGTTAAGGTTAATGTTAATGATAAGGATAAGTTAAGGTTAAGGGTGAGATAAGGTTAAGGTTAAGGGTTTGCTTAAGGTTAGGTTTAGGTTATAGTTAAGGTTAAGGGTTTGGTCAAGGTTAGGGTTAGGTTATAGTTAAGGTCAAGGTTAAGGTTAGGTTAAGGTTAAGGTTATGGTTAAGGTTAAGGTAAAGGTTAGGTAAAGGTTAAGGTTAAGGTCAAGGTTAGCTTACGGTTAAGGTTAAGGTTATGGTTATGGAAAGGTTAAGGTTAACGTTAAGGTTAAGTTAAGGTACAGGTTAGGCTAAGGTTAAGGTCAAGGTCAAGGTTAACCTTAACCTTACCTTAACCTTTACCTAACCTTAACCTTCCCTTAATCTTTACGTAACCTTAACCTTAACCTTAACCATAACCTTAAACTTAACCTTAACCTTAACCATAACCATAACCTTAACCATAACCTTAACCTTGACCTTAACTATAACCTAACCCTAACCTTGACCAAACCCTTAACCTTAACCTAAATTAATCTTAACCTTTACCTTGACCTTAACCTTAACCTTACACCCTTAACCTTAACCTTAACCTTAATCTCACTAAACTTGTAACCTTAACCTTAACCTTAAGTTGACTAAACCTGTAACCCTTAACCTTATCTTAGCCTTACCTTAACATAACTGTAACCTTGACCTTAACCGTAACCTAACCTTAACCTTAACCTTAACCTTAACTTTACCCTTAACCTAACCTTAACCTTATCTTTAACGATAGCCTAACCTAACCTTAACCTTACCTTAACCTAATTTAACCTTGACCTAACCGTAACCCTAACCTTAACCATAACCTTAACCTTAACGTTGACCTTAACCTTAACATTACCCTTAGCCTTCACCCTTAACCTTAACCTAACCTTGACCTTAACCTAACCTTAACCTTGACCTTAACCTAACCTTAACCTTAACCTTATCTTAACCTTAACCTTGACCTTGACCTTAACCTTAACCTTACCTTTACCTTAACATTAACCTTAACCTTCCCATAACCATAACCTTAACATTGACTTTACCCTTAACTTAACCTTAACCTTAACCTTAACCTAACCCTAACCTTGACCAAACCCTTAACCTTAACTATAACCTGACCTTAGCCTTAACCTTCCCATAACCATAACCTTGACCTTGAATTTACCCTTAACCTAACCTTAACCTTGACCTTCCCCTAACCTTAACCATAATATTACCCTAACCCTAACCTTAACTTTACCCTTAACCTAATCTTAACCTTAACCTAACCTTAACCTTACCCTTAACCTTAACCTTGACCTTAAAATTAAATATAACAATAACCTAACCCTAACCTTAAATTTAACTATAACCTAAATCTAACCTTGACAAAACCTTAACCTTAACCTTAACTTAACCTAACCTTTGCCTTAACCTTAACCATAACCTTAACTTTATCCTCAACCTTAACCTTATCTTAACCTTAACTATAACCTTATCCTAACCTTAACCCTAAGCTTACCCTTAACCTTAACCTTAACCTTAACCTAACTTTAACTTTACCCTTAACCTTGAATTTAACCCGAACCTTCCCCTAACCTTAACCCTAACCTTAACATTAACCTTAAACTTCACCTAACCTTAACCCTAACCTTAACTTTAACCTTAACGTTAAGGTTAAGGTTAAGTTTAAGTTTATGGTTAAGGGAAGGTTAAGGTTAGGTTAAGGTTAAGATTATGGTAACGTTAAGGTTCAGTGTTTAGTCAAGGTTAAGGTTAGGTTATAGTTAAGGTGAAGGTAAAGTTTAAGGTAAAAGGTAAGGTTAAGGTTAGGTTAAGGTTAAGGTTAATATTAAGGGTTTGGTCAAGGTTAGGTTTAGGTAATAGTTAAGGTCAAGGTTAAGGTTAAGGGTAAAGTTATAGTTAGGTTAAGGTTAAGGTTAAGGTTAAAGTTAGATTAAGGTAAGATTAAGGTTATTCATTTAGTAAGGTTAAGGTTATGGTTAATGCTAGGGTAAGGTAAATGTTAAAGTTTAGGTTAAGGTTAGGTTAAGGTTAGGGTTAGGTTATAGTTAACATCAAGGTTAAGGTTAGGGTTAATATTAGGTTAAGTTTAAGGGTACGATTAAGCCATTAACCTTCCCATAACCTTAAAGTTAAATTTAACCTTATTTTAACCTAACCTAACCTAACCTTAACCTTATCCTTACCTTAACCTAACTTTAACCTTAACTTTCCCCTAAACGTAACCCTAAACTTAACCCTAACCTTACCCTTCACCTTCAGCTTAATTTTAACTTATCCTTAACCTTAACTTTACCCTTAACCTAACCTTAAACTTAACCTCAACCTAACCCTAACCTTGACCTTAACCTTAACCTTAACCTTAACCTAAGCTTAACCAAACCCTTAAACTTAACCTTAACCTTACTAAAATTGTAACCTTAACCATAACCTTAACCTTACCTTAAGGTTACATTAAGGTTAAGGTTAAGTTTAGGTAAAGGTAAGGTTAAGGTTATGGGTTTAGTCAGGTTAAGGTTAAGGTTAAGGGGGTAAGGTTAAGGTTAGGTTAAGGGTAAAGTTATGGTTAAGCTGAAGGTTAAGGGTAACTTTAAGGTAAAGGTTATGGGTTTAGTCAGGTTAAGGGTAAGGTTAAGGGTTTGGTAAAGGTTAGAGTTAGGTTATAGCTAAGGTTATGGTTAGGGTTAAAGTTATAGTGAAGGTTAAGGTTAAGACCCATAACCTTAACCTTAACCTCAAGCTTTACCTTAACCTTAAATTTAACTATAACCTAACCTTAACCTTTACCTTAACATTAACCTAATTACCCTTAACCTTAACCTAACCTTAACTTAACCTTAACCTTAACCTAACCTTAACCTTAAATTTACCCATAACCTAACCTTAACCATAACCTTAGCCTTAACCTAACCTTACCCTTACCCTTAACCTTATCCTTATTATTAACCTAACCTTAACCTTGAAATTACCCTTAAAGTAACCTTAACCTTGACTTTACGCTTAACATTAACTATAACCTAACCTTAACCTTAACCATAATCTTAACCTAACCAAACCTTAACCTAACCCTAACCTTAACCAAACCTTAACCTAAACTCAACCTAACCTTAACGTTAACCCCAACCTTAATCTTGAGCTTAACTTAACCTTAACGGTTTGGGAAGGTTAAGGTTAAATTTAAAGTTAAGATAAGGTTAAGGTCAAGGTCAAGGTTAAGGGTAAGGTTAAGGTTAAGGTTAAGGTTACGCTAAGGGTAAAGTCAAGGTTAAGGCTAGGTTAAGGGTAAAGTTAAGGTTAGGGTTAGGTTAAGGTTAATGTTAAGTTTAGGGTTAAGTTTAAGGGTAAGTTTAAGGTAAGGGTAAGGTTAAAGTTAACCTTAACTTGACCAAACCTTAACCTTAACCTTAACCTTAAATTTACCTAAGGTTAGGGTTAAGTTTAGGAGAATATTAGGTTAAGGTTAACTTTGACCTTGACCTTAACCTTAACTTTAACCTGACCCTAACCTTGGCCAAACCCTTAACCTTAACCTTAAGCTTAACCTAACCTTAAGGTTAAGGTTAAGGTTAAGGTCAAGGTTAGGTTAAGGTTAAGGTTAAATTTTAGGGTAAATTTAAGGTTAAGGTTAATGTTAAGGCTAAGAGTAAACTAAAGGTTAAGGTTACATTAAGGGTAAAGTCAGGGTTAAGGTTACGTTAAGGGTTTGGTCAAGGTAAAGGCTATATTATAGTTAAGGTCAAGGTTAAGGTTAGGTTAATGTTAAGGTTAGGGTTAGGTTATAGTTAAGGTCAAGATTAGGTTAAGGTTAAGGTTAAGGTTAGCTAAAGGTTAAGGATAAGGGTTAAGGTTAAGGTTAAGGTCCAGGTTAAGATCAAGATTAGGTTAAGGGTAAGGTCAAGGTAAGGTTAAGGGTTAGGTTAAGGTTGGGTTAAGGTAAAGGTTAAGGTTAGGTATGTTCACTTCACATTTTGCTTGCTTGCTGCAAGGTTAAGGTTGGTTAAGGTTATGTTAAGGGTAAAGTCAAGGTTAAGGTTAGGTTAAGTTTATGATAAGGTTATTGCCACCTAACCTTAACCTTAACTTTACCGTTAACCTTAACCTAACCCTAAAACTCGACCAAACCCTTAACCTTTATCCTTAACCCGACTATACCCGTAACCTTGACCTTAACCTTACCCTCTTACCCTTCACCTTCACCTTAACCTTTAACCTTAACTATAACCTAACCCTAACCTTTATGAAACCCTTAACCTTAACCTTAACTTTAACCTTAACCTTTCCTTAACCTTAACCCTAACCTTAACCTTAAATTTACCCTTAACCTAACCTTAACCTTAACTCTACCCTTAGCCTAATATTAAACTTAACATAACCTTAACCTTAACCATAACCCTGACCTTAACCTTAACCTAACCTTAACCTTAACCTTAACTATATCCTAACCCTAACCTTGACCAATCTCTTGACCTTAACCTTATCTTAACCTTAACCTTAACCTTAACTATATCCTAACCCTAACCTTGACCAATCTCTTGACCTTAACCTTATCTTAACCTTAACCTTAACCTAACTATAACCTTACTCTTAACCTTAACCTTGACCTTAACTATAACCTAACTCTAACCTTGACCAAACCCTTAACATTAACCTTAACCTAACCCTAGCCTTGACAAAACCCTTAACATTAACCTTAATCTTAACATTAACCTTAACGTTAACCTAAACTTAACCTTAACCTAACCATAACCTTAACCTAACCTTAACTTTAACTTTACCCTAACCTTGAATTTACTCTTAACCTTAACGTAACCTTAACCTTCACTTTACCCTTAACGTAACCTTAACCTTAACTTTACCCTTAACCTTGACCTTACCCTAACCTTTAACTCGAGTTTACCCTTAATTTAACCTTAATCTTCACTATAATCCAACCCTAACCTTGACCAAACCCTTAACCTTAACTCTGGACTCCGACTAAACCCGTAACCTTAACCTTAACCTTTACCCTCAAACTTACCCTTAACCTTCACCTTAACCTTAACTTTACCCTTAACCTAACCTTAACCTTGACCTCGACCTTGAACTTGAACTTTACTTAACCTTAACCTTACACTTACCCTTAACCTTAACCTTACCCTTAACATAACTTTTACCCTTAACCTTAACCTTAAATATTTGACCTTAACATAACTTTTACCCTTAACCTTAACGCTTTAAATATTTGATTTAAACATATTGAGAAGAATTTAGAATATTTTATAACAGATTTAAACCATTTATGAAACATTTATAAAAATTATTGCATGTTTATAATGTTAGCTTTATAAGCTTAACTTTTATTAAATTTTCTTTAAAAACGTTTTTAAAACCTAAATAAATGCTTTCAAATATTTTCAATGTGTTTTGAAATGTTTTTCTAACATTGTAAAAGCATTCCGAAAACATTTAAAAACCATTTAAAAACACTTTTAAAACATTTTAAAATGTTTTACAAGATTTTAAAAAGGATTTAAATATGTTTTAAAACATTTTAAAAGTGTTTTGAAACATTTTAAAATAAATTTAAAACATTTTAAAAGTGTTTTGAAGAATTTTAAAAGTGTTTTGAAACATTTTAAAATAAATTTAAAACATTTTAAAAGGGTTTCAAAATATTTAAAAGTGTTCAAAAATATCTTAAGCGTTTGACAATATTTTCAAATATTTTGAAATTTATAAAAATATTTTAAAACATTTTACAAATTTTTAAAAATATTTTAAAAGAGTTTTATGATGTCTTCAAAACATTTTAAAAGCACATTATAACATTTTAAAAAGTGTTGTATAATGTTTCTAAAAACTTTTTTTTACGATTTTATTAAATGTGTTTATTTTAAAACACTTTTAATATAAATTTAAAATATTTTAGAAGTGTTTTGAAACATTTAAAAATAATTTTAAAACATTTTAAAAGCGTTTCAAAATATTTTACAAGTGTTTTAAAATATCTTGGAAGCGTTTCTTACAACATTTTGAAATTTTTTGAATGATTTTGAAATATTTTGAAATGTTATAAAAATCATTTAAAACATTTTACAAATTTATAAAAATATTTTAAACGAGTTTTATAATGTCTTAAGAACATTTTAAATGTGTTTAAAAGCACGTTATAACATTTTAAGAAGTGTTTTATAATGTTTTTAAAAACGTTTTTTTTTGCGATTTTATCAAAAATGATTAAACGCTTTAAATATTTGATTTAAGCATATTAATAAGAATTTAGAATATTTTATAAAAGCTTTAAGCCATTTATAAAACCTTTATAAAAATTATTAAATGTTTATAATGTCAACTTTATTAGTTTAACTTTTATTAAATGTTATTTATAAACATTTTTAAAAATGAAATAAATGTTTTTAAATATTTTAAAAGAATTTTAAAAGTGTTTTGAAATATTTTTAAAACATTGTAAAAGATTTCTAAAAACATTTTTAAACCATTTTAAAACACTTTTAAAACATTTTAAAATTCTTTACGAGTTCTTCAAGAGGTTCTGAAAACGTTTTAAAACATTTTAAAAGTGTTTTGAAACATTTTAAAATAAATTTAAAACGTTTTAGAAGTGTTTTTAAACATTTCAAAATAAATTTTAAAAGCGTTTCAAAATATTTTAGAAGCGTTTCAAAATATTTTAGAAGTGTTTCAAAATATTTTAAAAGTGTTTTAAAATATCTTGGAAGTGTATTACAATATTTTGAAATGTTATAAAAATCCTTAAAAACATTTTACAAAATTTTTAAAATATTTTAAACGAGTTTTATAATGTGTTAAATACATTTAAATGTGTTTAAAAGCACGCTATAACAGTTTAAAAAGTTTTTTATAATGTTTTTAAAACAATTTTTTTTATGATTTCATTAAAAACATTTACTAAAAATGTTTAAACAATTTAAATATTTGATTTAAACATATTAATAAAAATTTAGAATATTTTATAAAATCTTCGAACCATTTATAAAAATTATTGAATGTCATATTTATAAGCTTAACTTGATAAGCGTTTTACAATATTTTGAAATATTTTAAAATATTTTGAAATATTTTAAAATATTTTGAAATGTTATAAAAATCCTTTAAAATATTTTACAAAGTTTTTAAAATATTTTAAAAGAGCTTTATAATGTCTGAAAAACATTTTAAACATAGATAGTTCGTTAAAAAGGAATAGACGCAGGCTAAACTTTTCGGTTCTGATATCCGAGAACATATTTGGATATCAATTTTGGAGATGCAAGAGTGGCCCCAGATGCACAAAGTGACAAATTGAGTTCGGACCTCATTTCGGATGATCTGTGAAAAACGAACGGATGCGAATATCGAGGGCTAAACTTTTCGGTTTAAAAATTCGAGAGCATATTTCGATACCCATTTTGGAGATGCAAGCGTGGCCCCACATGCACAAAGTGATCAATTGATTTAGGGACTCATTTCGAACGATCCATAAAAAATGAATAGACGCAGATATCGGGGTTGAAATTTTCATTTTTAAAATTCAAGAGCATATTTGGATACCGCTTTTGGAGATGCAAGTGTGGCCCCGCATGAACAAAGTGACGAATTGATTTTGGGACTCATTTCGGACGATCTTTGAAAACTGAACGAAAGCGGATATTGGGGGTTGTACTTTTCAGTTTTGAAATTCGAGAGCATATTTGGATACCCATTTTGGAGATGCAAGCGTGGCCCCGCATGCACAAAGTGATGAATTTATTTCGGGACCGATTTCAGACTATCCGTGAAAAATGAACAGACGTGGATATCGGGGGCAGAACTTTTCGGTTTTGAAATCCGAGAGCATATTTGGACACACATTTTGGAGATGCAAGCGTTTCCCCACATGCACAAAGTGACAAATTGATTTCAGGACTCATTTCGGATGATCCGTGAAAAACGAACATACGTGGATATCTGGGGCTAAACTTTTCAGTTTTGAAATCCGAGAGCATATTTGGATAACCATTTTGGAGATGCAAGCGTGGCCTCACATGCACAAAGTGACGAATTGATTTAGGGACTCATTTTGGATGATCCGTAAAAAATGAACGGACGCGGATGTCGGGGGGTAAAATTTTCGTTTTTGAAATCTGAGAGTATATTTGGATACCCATTTTGGAGATGCAAGTGTGCCCCCGCAGGAAAAGAATGACGAATTGATTTCGGGATTCATTTTGGATGATCCTTGAAAAATGTACAAATGCGGATATTGGGGTTTAAATTTTCATTTTTGGGGTCGAAAGCATATTTGGATACGAAAGCTTTTGGAGATACCGTGTGCCCCCACATGAACAAAGTGACGAATTGATTTTGGGACTCATTTCGGACGATCTTTGAAAACTGAACGAAAGCGGATATTGGGGGTTGAACTTTTCAGTTTTGAAATTCGAGAGCATATTTGGATACCCATTTTGGAGATGCGAGCGTGGCCCCGCATGCACAAAGTGATGAATTTATTTCGGGACTGATTTCGGACTATCCGTGAAAAATGAACAGACGTGGATATCGGGGGCAGAAATTTTCGGTTTTGAAATCCGAGAGCATATTTGGATACACATTTTGGAGATGCAAGCGTTTCCCCACATGCACAAAGTGAAAAATTGATTTCAGGACTCATTTCGGATGATCCGTGAGAAACGAACATACGTGGATATCGGGAGCTAAACTTTTTAGTTTTGAAATCCGAGAGCATATTTGGATAACCATTTTGGAGATGCAAGCGTGGCCTCACATGCACAAAGTGACGAATTGATTTAGGGACTCATTTTGGATGATCCGTAAAAAACGAACGGACGCGGATGTCGGGGGCTAAAATTTTCGTTTTTGAAATCTGAGGGTATATCTGGATACCCATTTTGGAGATGCAAGTGTGCCCCCGCAGGAAAAGAATGACGAATTGATTTCGGGATTCATTTTGGATGATCCTTGAAAAATGTACAAATGCGGATATTGGGGGTTGAAATTTTAGGTTTTTAAATTAGGAAACATCTCTGGATACCCATTTTGGAGATGAAAGCGTGTGCTTGTCTTGTGGTAATTTATTTTAAGGTTGGTTCGGACGATCGAAGTGAAAACGAACCGACGCGGATATCAGGGGTTGAACTTTTTGGTTTTGAAATCCTAGAGCATATTTGGATACCCATTTTGGAGATGCAAGTGTGGCCCCTCATGCACAAAGTGACAAATTGATTTCGCGACTCATTTCGGATGATCCGTGCAAAACGAATAGACGCAGATAACGGGGGCTGAAATTTTCGATTTTGAAATATGAGAGCATATTTTGATACCCATTTTGGAGATGAAAGCGTGGCCTCGGCTGCACAAAGTGACAAATTGATTTTTGGCATCATTTTGGATGATCCGTGAAAAACGAACAAACGCGAATATCGGGGGCTAAACTTTTCGGTTTTGAAATCTGAGAGCATATTTGGATACCCATTTTGGAGATGCAAGCGTGGCCCCAGATGAACAAAGTGACGAATTGACTTCGGGACTCAATTCAGACGATCCGTGAAAAATGAAAAGACGTGGATATCGGGGGCTGAACCTTTCGGTTGTGAAATCTGAGAGCATATTTGGATACCCATTTTGGAGATGCAAGTGTGGCCCCGCATGCACATAGTGACAAATCGATTTCGCGACTCATTTCGGATGATCCGTGAAAAACGAATAGACGCAGATAACGGGGGTACAGAAATTTTCAATTTTGAAATATGAGAGGCATATTTGGATACCCGGTTTGGAGATATGAAAGCGTGATGGGGAATGCACGAAATGACAAATTGCGTTGGGCCTCATTTGGACGATCTATGAAAAACGAACGGACGCGAATATCGGGGGCTAAACTTTTTGGTTTTGAAATATGAGAGCATATTTGGATACCCATTTTGGAGATGCAAGCGTGGCCCCAGATGAAAAAAGTGACGAATTGACTTCGGGACTCAATTCAGACGAACCGTGAAAAATGAAAAGAAGTGGATATCGGGGGCTGAACTTTTCGGTTTTGAAATCTGAGAGCATATTTGGATACCCATTTTGGAGATGCAAGCGTGGCCCCGCATGCACAAAGTGACAAATTGATTTCGGGAGTCATTTCGGATGGTTCGTGAAAAAAGAACAGACGTGGAAGATGGGGCTAAATTTTTCGGTTTTGATATCCGAGAGCATATTTGGATACCCATTTTGGAGATGAAGATGCGGCCCCAGATGCACAAAGTGACGAATTGAGTTCGGACCTCATTTCGGATGATCCGTGAAAAACAAACGCACGCGAATATCGAGGTCTAATCTTTTCGGTTTTAAAATACGAGAGCATATTTGGATACCTATTTTGGAGATGCAAGTGTGGCCCCGGATGGACAAAGTGACGAACTGATTTCGGGATTCATTTCAGACGATTTGTGAAAAATGAATGAACACAGATATCGGGGGCTGAACTTTTCGGTTTTGAAATCTGAGAGCATATTTGGATACACTTTTAAAACATTTTAAAATGCTTTACAAGTTTTTTTGAAAAGTTTAAAAACGTTTTAAAACATTTAAACCATTTTAAAATATTGTAAAAGCTTTCTAAAAACATTTTTAAACCGTTTTAAAACACTTTTAAAACGTTTTTAAATGCTTTACAAGTTTTTTAAAAGAATTTAAAAACGTTTTAAAACATTTTAAAAGTGTTTTGAAACATTTTAAATAAATTTAAAACATTTTAGAAGTGTTTTGAAACATTTTAAAATAAATCTTAAAAGCATTTCAAAATATTTTAAAAGCGTTTCAGAATATCTTAAAAGTGTCTTGAAATATCTTGATAGTGTTTTACAATATTTTGAAATGTTATAAAAATCCTTTAAAACATTTTACAACTTTTTAAAAATATTTTAAATGAGTTTCATAATGTCTTAAAAACATTTTTAACGTGTTTAAAATCATGTTATAGCATTTTAAAAAGTGTTTTATAATGTTTTTAAAAATATTATTTTTTACGATTTTATTAAAAAGATTTACTAAAAATGATTAAAAGCTTTAAATATTTGATTTAAACATATTAATAAGAATTTGGAATATTTTATAAAAGGTTTAAACCATTTTTAAAACATTTATAAAAATTATTGAATGTCAGCTTTATAAGCTTAACTTTATGAAATATTTTGAAATATTTTGAAATGTTATAAAAATCCTCTAAAATATTTTACAAATTTTTTAAAAATATTTTAAAAGAGTTTTATGGTGTGTTAGAAACATTTTAAACGTGTTTAAAAGCACATTATAACATTTTAAAAAGGGTTTTATAATATTTTTAAAAACGTTTCTTTTTTTACGATTTTATTAAAAACATTTAATAAAAATATTAAATGCTTTAAATATTTGATTTAAACATATTAATAAGAATTTATAATATTTTATAAGAGATTTAAACCATTTATGAAACATTTATAAAAATTATTGCATGTTTATAATGTTAGCTTTATAAGCTTAACTTTATTAAATTTTATTTAAAAACGTTTTTAAAACCTAAATAAATGCTTTCAAATATTTTAAAAGTGTTTTGAAATGTTTTTCTAACATTGTAAAAGCATTCTGAAAACATTTAAAAACCATTTTAAAACACTTATAAAACATTTTAAAATGTTTTACAAGTTTTTAAAAAGGATTTAAATATGTTTTAAACATTTTAAAAGTGTTTTGAAACATTTTAAAATAAATTTAAAACATTTTAAAAGTGTTTTGAGGCATTTTAAAAGTGTTTTGAAACATTTTAAAAGCGTTTCAAAATATTTAAAAGTGTTCAAAAATATCTTAAGCGTTTGACAATATTTTGAAATTTATAAAAATATTTTAAAACATTTTACAAATTTTTAAAAATATTTTAAAAGAGTTTTATGATGTCTTCAAAACATTTTAAAAGCACATTATAACATTTTAAAAAGTGTCGTATAATGTTTCTAAAAACTTTTTTTTACGATTTTATTAAATGTGTTTATTTTAAAACACTTTTAATATAAAATTTAAAATATTTTAGAAGTGTTTTGAAACATTTAAAAATAAATTTAAAACATTTTAAAAGCATTTGAAAATATTGTACAAGTGTTTTAAAATATCTTGGAAGCGTTTTTTACAACATTTTGAAATTTTTTGAATGATTTTGAAATATTTTGAAATGTTATAAAAATCATTTAAAACATTTTACAAATTTATAAAAATATTTTAAACGAGTTTTATAATGTCTTAAAAACATTTTAAATGTGTTTAAAAGCACGTTATAACATTTTAAAAAGTGTTTTATAATGTTTTTAAAAAAGTTTTTTTTTCAATTTTATCAAAAATGATTAAACGCTTTAAAGAATTTAATAATATTTTATAAAAGCTTTAAACCATTTATAAAACCTTTATAAAAATTATTAAATGTTTATAATGTCAAATTTATTAGTTTAAATTTTATTAAATGTTATTTTTAAACATTTTTAAAAATGAAATAAATGTTTTTAAATATTTTAAAAGAATTTTACAAGTGTTTTGAAATATTTTTAAAACATTGTAAAAGCTTTCTAAAAACATTTCTAAACCATTTTAAAACACTTTTAAAACATTTTAAAATGCTTTACGAGTTCTTGAGAGGTTAAAGCGTTTTAAAACATTTTAAAGTGTTTTGAAACATTTTAAAATAAATTTAAACGTTTTAGAAGTGTTTTGAAACATTTTAAAATAAATTTTAAAAGCGTTTCAAAATATTTTAGAAGCGTTTCAAAATATTTTAGAAGTGTTTCAAAATATTTAAAAGTGTTTTAAAATATCTTGGAAGTGTTTTACAATATTTTGAAATGTTATAAAAATCCTTAAAAACATTTTACAAAATTTTTAAAATATTTTAAACGAGTTTTATAATGTGTTAAATACATTTAAATATGTTTAAAAGCACGCTATAACAGTTTAAAAAGTTTTTTATAATGTTTTTAAAACAATTTTTTTTACGATTTCATTAAAAACATTTACTAAAAATTATTAAACACTTTAAATATTTGATTTAAACATATTAATAAAAATTTAGAATATTTTATAAAATCTTCGAACCATTTATAAAAATTATTGAATGCCAGATTTATAAGCTTAACTTGATAAGCGTTTTACAATATTTTGAAATATTTTGAAATGTTATAAAAATCCTTTAAAATATTTTACAAGAGTTTTAAAATATTTTAAAACTTTATAATGTACGAAAAACATTTTAAACGTACATAGTTAGGTTAAAAAGGAATAAACCTTGTTAAAATTTTGATTTTGATATGTGAGAGCATATTTGGATATCCATTTTGGAGATGCGAGCGTGACGGATACCTCGGTAATTGAGTTCGGACCTCATTTCGGATGATAAACGAAAAACGAACGGATGCGAATATCGAGGGCCTAAACTTTTCGGTTTAAAAATTCGAGAGCATATTTGGATACCCATTTTGGAGATGCGAGCGGCGGCCCCACATGCACAAAGTGATGAATTGATTTAGGGACTCATTTCGAACGATCCATAAAAAACGAATAGACGCAGATATCGGGGTTGAAATTTTCATTTTTGAAATTCAAGAGCATATTTCGATACTACTTTTGGAGATGCAAGTGTGCCCCCGCATGAACAAAGTGACGAATTGATTTTGGGACTCATTTCGAACGATCTTTGAAAACTGAACGAAAGCGGATATTGGGGGTTGAACTTTTCAGTTTTGAAATTCGAGAGCATATTTGGATACCCATTTTGGAGATGCAAGCGTGGCCCCGCATGCACAAAGTGATGAATTTATTTCGGGACTGATTTCGGACTATCCGTGAAAAATGAACAGACGTGGATATCGGGGACAGAACTTTTCGGTTTTGAAATCCGAGAGCATATTTGGACACACATTTTGGAGATGCAAGCGTTTCCCCACATGCACAAAGTGACAAATTGATTTCAGGACTCATTTCGGATGATCCGTGAAAAACGAACATACGTGGATATCGGGGGGCTAAACTTTTCAGTTTTGAAATCCGAGAGCATATTTGGATAACCATTTTGGAGATGCAAGCGTGGCCTCACATGCACAAAGTGACGAATTGATTTAGGGACTCATTTTGGATGATCCGTAAAAAATGAACGGACGCGGATGTCGGGGGCTAAAATTTTCGTTTTTGAAATCCGAGAGTATATTTGGATACCCATTTTGGAGATGCAAGTGTGCTCCCGCAGGAAAAGAATGACGAATTGACTTCGGGATTCATTTTGGATGATCCTTGAAAAATGTACAAATGCGGATATTGGGTTTGAAATTTTCGGTTTTTAAATTCGAGAGCATCTCTGGATACCCATTTTGGAGATGAAAGCATGGCCCCGCATGCACAAAGTGACAAATTTATTTCGGGACTGATTTCAGACGATCCATGAAAAACGAACCGACGCGGATATCAGGGGTTGAAATTTTTGGTTTTGAAATCCGAGAGCATATTTGGATACCCATTTTGGAGATGCAAGTGTGGCCCCTCATGCACAAAGTGACAAATTGATTTCGCGACTCATTTCGGATGATCCGTGAAAAACGAATAGACGCAGATAACGGGGGCTGAAATTTTCGATTTTGAAATATGAGAGCATATTTGGATACCCATTTTGGAGATGAAAGCGTGGCCTCGGCTGCATAAAGTGACAAATTGATTTTGGGCATCATTTTGGATGATACGTGAAAAACGAACAAACGCGAATATCGGGGGCTAAACTTTTCGGTTTTGAAATCTGAGAGCATATTTGGATACCCATTTTGGAGATGCAAGCGTGGCCCCAGATGAACAAAGTGACGAATTGACTTCGGAACTCAATTCAGACGATCCGTGAAAAATGAAAAGACGTGGATATCGGGGGCTGAACTTTTCGGTTGTGAAATCTGAGAGCATATTTGGATACCCATTTTGGAGATGCAAGTGTGGCCCCGCATGCATATAGTGACAAATCGATTTCGCGACTCATTTCGGATGATCCGTGAAAAACGAATAGACGCAGATAACGGGGGCTGAAATTTTCGATTTTGAAATATGAGAGCATATTTGGATACCCATTTTGGAGATGAAAGCGTGGCCTCGGATGCACAAAGTGACAAATTGAGTGTGGGCCTCATTTTGGACGATCCGTGAAAAATGAACGGACGCGAATATCGGGGGCTAAACTTTTCGGTTTTGAAATCTGAGAGCATATTTGGATACCCATTTTGGAGATGCAAGCGTGGCCCCAGATGAAAAAAGTGACGAATTGACTTCGGGACTCAATTCAGACGATCCGCGAAAAATGAAAAGACGTGGATATCGGGGGCTGAACTTTTCGGTTTTGAAATCTGAGAGCATATTTGGATACCCATTTTGGAGATGAAGGTGCGGCCCCAGATGCACAAAGTGACGAATTGAGTTCGGACCTCATTTCGGATGATCCGTGAAAAACAAACGCACGCGAATATCGAGGTCTAAACTTTTCGGTTTTAAAATCCGAGAGCATATTTGGATACCTATTTTGGAGATGCAAGTGTGGCCCCGGATGCACAAAGTGACCAATTGATTTCGGGATTCATTTCAGACGATTTGTGAAAAATGAATGAACACAGATATCGAGGGCTGAACTTTTCGGTTTTGAAATCTGAGAGCATATTTGGATACACTTTTAAAATGTTTTAAAATGCTTTACAAGTTTTTGAAAATGATTTAAAAACGTTTTAAAACATTTTAAAACTTTTTTGAAATATTGTAAAAGCTTTCTAAAAACATTTTTAAACCGTTTTAAAACACTTTTAAAATGTTTTAAAATGCTTTACAAGTTTTTTAAAAGGATTTAAAAATGTTTTAAAACATTTTAAAAGTGTTTTGAAACATTTTAAAATAAATTTAAAACATTTTAGAAGTGTTTTGAAACATTTTAAAATAAATCTTAAAAGCATTTCAAAATATTTTAAAAGCGTTTGAGAATATCTTAAAAGTGTCTTGAAATATCTTGATAGTGTTTTACAATATTTTGAAATGTTATAAAAATCCTTTAAAACATTTTACAACTTTTTTAAAAATATTTTAAAAGAGTTTCATAATGTCTTAAAAACATTTTTAACGTGTTTAAAATCATGTTATAGCATTTTAAAAAGTGTTTTATAATGTTTTTAAAAATATTATTTTTTACAATTTTATTAAAAAGATTTACTGAAAATGATTAAACGCTTTAAATATTTGATTTAAACATATTAATAAGAATTTGGAATATTTTATAAAAGGTTTAAACCATTTTTAAAACATTTATAAAAATTATTGAATGTCAGCTTTATAAGCTTAACTTTATGAAATATTTTGAAATGTTATAAAAATCCTCTAAAATATTTTACAAATTTTTTAAAATATTTTAAAAGAGTTTTATGATGTGTTAGAAACATTTTAAACGTGTTTAAAAGCACATTATAACATTTTAAAAAGGGTTTTATAATATTTTTAAAAACGTTTCTTTTTTTATGATTTTATTAAAAACATTTAATAAAAAGATTAAACGCTTTAAATATTTGATTTAAACATATTGAGAAGAATTTAGAATATTTTATAACAGATTTAAACCATTTATGAAACATTTATAAAAATTATTGCATGTTTATAATGTTAGCTTTATAAGCTGAACTTTTATTAAATTTTATTTAAAAACCTAAATAAATGCTTTCAAATATTTTAAATGTGTTTTGAAATGTTTTCCTAACATTGTAAAAGCATTCTGAAAACATTTAAAAACCATTTTAAAACACTTATAAAACATTTTAAAATGTTTTACAAGTTTTTAAAAAGGATTTAAATATGTTTTAAAACATTTTAAAAGTGTTTTGAAACATTTTAAAATAAATTTAAAACATTTTAAAAGTGTTCTGAAACATTTTAAAATAAATTTAAAACTTTTTAAAAGTGTTTTGAAGCATTTTAAAAGTGTTTTGAAACATTTTAAAATAAATTTAAAACATTTTAAAAGGGTTTCAAAATATTTAAAAGTGTTATGTCTACAGGTAAGCGTTTGACAATATTTTGAAATTTATAAAAATATTTTAAAACATTTTACAAATTTTTAAAAATATTTTAAAAGATTTTTATGATGTCTTCAAAACATTTTAAAAGCACATTATAACATTTTAAAAAGTGTTGTATAATGTTTCTAAAAAAATTTTTTTACGATTTTATTAAATGTGTTTATTTTAAAACACTTTTAATATAAATTTAAAATATTTTAGAAGTGTTTTGAAACATTTAAAAATAAATTTAAAACATTTTAAAAGCGTTTCAAAATATCTTGGAAGCGTTTTTTACAACATTTTGAAATTTTTTGAATGATTTTGAAATATTTTGAAATGTTATAAAAATCATTTAAAACATTTTACAAATTTATAAAAATATTTTAAACGAGTTTTATAATTTCTTAAAAACATTTTAAATGTGTTTAAAAGCACGTTATAACATTTTAAAAAGTGTTTTATAATGTTTTTAAAAACATTTTTTTTTGCGATTTTATTAAAAATGATTAAATGCTTTAAATATTTGATTTAAGCATATCAATAAGAATTTAGAATATTTTATAAAAGCTTTAAACCATTTATAAAACCTTTATAAAAATTATTAAATGTTTATAATGTCAACTTTATTAGTTTAACTTTTATTAAATGTTATTTATAAACATTTTAAAATAAGAAATAAATGCTTTTAAATATTTTAAAAGAATTTTAAAAGTGTTTTGAAATGTTTTTAAAATATTGTAAAAGCTTTCTAAAAACATTTTAAAACCATTTTAAAACACTTTTAAAACATTTTAAAATGCTTTACAAGTTCTTCAAGAGGTTCTGAAAACGTTTTAAAACGTTTTAAAAGTGTTTTGGAACATTTTAAAATAAATTTAAAACATTTTAGAAGTGTTTTGAAACATTTTAAAATAAATTTTAAAAGCGTTTCAAAATATTTTAGAAGCATTTCAAAATATTTTAGAAGTGTTTCAAAATATTTTAAAAGTGTTTTAAAATATCTTGGAAGTGTTTTACAATATTTTGAAGTGTTATAAAAATCCTTAAAAACATTTTACAAAATTTTTAAAATATTTTAAACGAGTTTTATAATGTGTTAGATACATTTAAATGTGTTTAAAAGCACGCTATAACAGGTTAAAAAGTTTTTTATAATGTTTTTAAAACAACTTTTTTTACGATTTCATTAAAAACATTTACTAAAAATGATTAAACACTTTAAATATTTGATTTAAACATATTAATAAAAATTTAGAATATTTTATAAAATCTTCGAACCATTTATAAAAATTATTGAATGTCGTATTTATGTTTAACTCTGATAAGCGTTTTACAATATTTTGAAATATTTGGAAATGTTATAAAAAATCCTTTAAAAATATTTTACAAAGTTTTGAAATATTTTAAAAGAGCTTTATAATGTCCGAAAACATTTTAAACGTAGATAGTTCGTTAAAAGGAATAGACGCAAAAGCAAACTTTTCTACTCGATATCCGAGAACATATTTCCTGGGATATCCATTTTGGAGATGCGTGTGCGTGGCCCTGCATGCACAAAGTGACGAATTGAGTTCGACCATTTCTGATGATCTCAGGAAAATGAACTAGATGCGAATATCGAGGGCTAAACTTTCTGGCTAAAAAATTCGAGAGCATATTTGGATACCCATTTTGGAGATGCAAGCGTGGCCCCACATGCACAAAGTGATGAATTGATTTAGGGACTCATTTCGAACGATCCATAAAAAACGAATAGACGCAGATATCGGGGTTGAAATTTTCATTTTTGAAATTCGAGAGCATGTTTGGAAACCGCTTTTGGAGATGCAAGTGTGCCCCCGCATGAACAAAGTGACGAATTGATTTTGGGACTCATTTCGGACGATCTTTGAAAACTGAACGAAAGCGGATATTGGGGGTTGAACTTTTCAGTTTTGAAATTCGAGAGCATATTTGGATACCCATTTTGGAGATGCAAGCGTGGGCCCGCATGCACAAAGTGATGAATTTATTTCTGACCGATTTCGTACCATCCGTGAAAAAAATGAACAGACGTGGATATCGGGGCAAAACTTTCTGGCTTTGAAATCCGAGAGCATATTTGATACACATTTTGGAGATGCAAGCGTTTCCCCACATGCACACCCAGACAAACTGATTTCAGACTCCTTTCGTATGATCCGTGAAAAACGAATAGACGCATAACTGGCCGAATTTTCGATTTTGAAATATGAGAGCATATTTGGATACCCATTTTGGAGATGAAAGCGTGGCTCTAATGCACAAAGTGACAAATTGAGTTTGGGCCTCATTTTGGACGATCCGTGAAAAACGCGAACAGACGCGAATACCTGGGGCTAAACTTTTTGGGCTTTGAACCGAGAGCATATTTCGGATACCCATTTTGGAGATGCAAGCGTGGCCCCCAGATGCACAAAGACGAATTGACTTCGCGACTCAATTCAGACGATCCGTGAAAAATGAAAAAGACGTGGATATCGGGGGCTGAACTTTTCGGTTTGGAAATATGAGAGCATATTTGGATACCCATTTTGGAGATGCAAGCGTGGCCCCGCATGCACAAAGTGACAAATTGATTTCGTGACTCATTTCGGATGGTTCGTGAAAAAAGAACAAACGTGGAAGATGGGGCTAAACTTTTCGGTTTTGATATCCGAGAGCATATTTGGATACCCATTTTGGAGATGCAAGTGCGCCCCCAGATGCACAAAGGGACGAATTGAGTTCGGACCTCATTTCGGATGATCCGTGAAAAACAAACACACGCGAATATCGAGGTCTAAACTTTTCGGTTTTAAAATCCGAGAGCATATTTGGATACCTATTTTGGAGATGCAAGTGTGGCCCCGGATGCACAAAGTGACGAATTGATTTCGGGATTCATTTCAGACGATTTGTGAAAAATGAATGAACACAAATATCGGGGGCTGAACTTTTCGGTTTTGAAATCTGAGAGCATATTTGGATACACTTTTAAAACGTTTTAAAATGCTTTACAAGTTT
This sequence comes from Pinus albicaulis, assembly GCA_034641835.2. Taxonomy (NCBI): domain Eukaryota; kingdom Viridiplantae; phylum Streptophyta; class Pinopsida; order Pinales; family Pinaceae; genus Pinus; species Pinus albicaulis. Next base: position 45,748 of record JAXQQM020065181.1, read on the forward strand.
TTGAAAAGGATTTAAAAAAGTTTTAAAACATTTTAAACCTTTTTTAAAATATTGTAAAAGCTTTCTAAAAACATTTTTAAACCATTTTAAAACACTTTTAAAACGTTTTAAAATGCTTTACAAGTTTTAAAAAAGGATTTAAAAACGTTTTAAAACATTTTAAAAGTGTTTTGAAACATTTTAAAATAAATTTAAAACATTTTAGAAGTGTTTTGAAACATTTTAAAATAAATCTTAAAAGCATTTCAAAATATTTTAAAAGCGTTTCAGAATATCTTAAAAGTGTCTTGAAATATCTTAATAGTGTTTTACAATATTTTGAAATGTTATAAAAATCCTTTAAAACATTTTACAACTTTTTAAAAATATTTTAAAAGAGTTTCATAATGTCTTAAAAACATTTTTAACGTGTTTAAAATCATGTTATAGCATTTTTAAAAGTGTTTTATAATGTTTTTAAAAATATTATTTTTTACGATTTTATTAAAAAGATTTACTAAAAATGATTAAACGCTTTAAATATTTGAATTAAACATATTAATAAGAATTTGGAATATTTTATAAAAGGTTTAAACCATTTTTAAAACATTTATAAAAATTATTGAATGTCAGCTTTATAAGCTTAACTTTATGAAATATTCTGAAATGTTATAAAAATCCTCTAAAATATTTTACAAATTTTTTAAAAATATTTTAAAAGAGTTTTATGATGTGTTAGAAACATTTTAAACGTGTCTAAAAGCACATGATAACATTTTAAAAAGGGTTTTATAATATTTTTAAAAACATTTCTTTTTTTTTACGATTTTATTAAAAACATTTAATAAAAAGATTAAACGCTTTAAATATTTGATTTAAACATATTAATAAAAATTTAGAATATTTTATAAAATCTTCGAACCATTTATAAAAATTATTGAATGTCAGATTTATAAGCTTAACTGGATAAGCGTTTTACAATATTTTGAAAATATTTTGAAATGTTATAAAAATCCTTTAAAATATTTTACAAAGTTTTTAAAATATTTTAAAAGAGCTTTATAATGTCTGAAAAACATTTTAAACGTAGATAGTTCGTTAAAAAGGAATAGACGCAGGCTAAAATTTTCGGTTTTGATATCCGAGAGCATATTTGGATATTCATTTTGGAGATGCAAGCGTGGCCCCAGATGCACAAAGTGACGAATTGAGTTCGGACCTCATTTCGGATGATCTGTGAAAAACGAACGGATGCGAATATCGAGGGCTAAACTTTTCGGTTTAAAAATTCGAGAGCATATTTGGATACCCATTTTGGAGATGCAAGCGTGGCCCCACATGCACAAAGTGATGACTTGATTTAGGGACTCATCTCGAACGATCCATAAAAAACGAACAAACGCAGATATCGGGGTTGAAATTTTCATTTTTGAAATTCGAGAGCATATTTGGATACCGCTTTTGGAGATGCAAGTGTGCCCCCGCATGAACAAAGTGACGAATTGATTTTGGGACTCATTTCTGACGATCTTTGAAAACTGAACGAAAGCGGATATTGGGGGTTGAACTTTTCAGTTTTGAAATTCGAGAGCATATTTGGATACCCATTTTGGAGATGCAAGCGTGGCCCCGCATGCACAAAGTGATGAATTTATTTCGAGACTGATTTCAGACTATCTGTGAAAAATGAACGGACGTGGATATCGGGGGCAGAACTTTTCGGTTTTGAAATCCGAGAGCATATTTGGATACACATTTTGGAGATGCAAGCGTTTCCCCACATGCACAAAGTGACAAATTGATTTCAGGACTCATTTCAGATGATCCGTGAAAAACGAACATACGTGGATATCGGGGGCTAAACTTTTCAGTTTTGAAATCCGAGAGTATATTTAGATAACCATTTTGGAGATGCAAGTGTGGCCTCACATGCACAAAGTGACGAATTGATTTAGGGACTCATTTTGGATGATCCGTAAAAAATGAACGGACGCGGATGTCGGGGGCTAACATTTTCATTTTTGAAATCTGAGAGTATATTTGGATACCCATTTTGGAGATGCAAGTGTGCCCCCGCAGGAAAAGAATGACGAATTGATTTCGGGATTCATTGTGGATGATCCTTGAAAAATGTACAAATGCGGATATTGGGGGTTGAAATTTTCGGTTTTTAAATTTGAGAGCATATCTGGATACCCATTTTGGAGATGAAAGCGTGGCCCCGCATGCATAAAGTGACAAATTTATTTCGGGACTGATTTCAGACGATCTGTGAAAAACGAACAGACGCGGATATCAGGGGTTGAACTTTTTGGTTTTGAAATCCGAGAGCATATTTGGATACCCATTTTGGAGATGCGGGTGTCCCCTCATGCACAAAGTGACAAATTGATTTCGCGACTCATTTCGATGATCCGTGAAAACGAATGTATCGCGTATAACGAGGGCCGACATTTTTTATTTTGAAATATGAGAGCATATTTGGATACCCATTTTGGAGATGAAAGAGTGGCCTCGTATAAATAAAGTGACAAATTGAGTTTCCGTCCTCATTTTTGACGATTCGTGAAAAAGAATGTGACGCGAATATCTGGGGCTAAACTTTTCTGGCTTAAATCTCGAGAGCATATTTGGATACCCATTTTGGAGATGCAAGCGTGGCCCTAGATGAAAAAAGTGACGACTGACTCGCGACTCAATTCGTACGATCCGTGAAATGTTGAAAGACGTGACACGGTACGAACTTTTCTGGGCTTTGAAATTCGAGAGCATATTTGGATACCGCTTTTAGAGATGCAAGTGTGCCCCCGCATGAACAAAGTGACGAATTGATTTTGGGACTCATTTCGGACGATCTTTGAAAACTGAACGAAAGCGGATATTGGGGGTTGAACTTTTCAGTTTTGAAATTCGAGAGCATATTTGGATACCCATTTTGGAGATGCAAGCGTGGCCCCGCATGCACAAAGTGATGAATTTATTTCTGGACTGATTTCGGACTATCCGTGAAAAATGAACAGACGTGGATATCGGGGGCAGAACTTTTCGGTTTTGAAATCTGAGAGCATATTTGGATACACATTTTGGAGATGCAAGCATTTCCCCACATGCACAAAGTGACAAATTGATTTCAGGACTCATTTCGGATGATCCGTGAAAAACGAACATACGTGGATATCGGGGGCTAAACTTTTTAGTTTTGAAATCTGAGAGCATATTTGGATAACCATTTTGGAGATGCAAGCGTGGCCTCACATGCACAAAGTGACGAGTTGATTTAGGGACTCATTTTGGATGATCCGTAAAAAACGAACGGACGCGGATGTCGGGGGCTAAAATTTTCGTTTTTGAAATCTGAGAGTATATTTGGATACCCATTTTGGAGATGCAAGTGTTCCCCTGCAGAAACAAAATGACGAATTGATTTCAGGATTCATTTTGGATGATCCTTGAAAAATGAACAAATGCAGATATTGGGGGTTGAAATTTTCGGTTTTTAAATTCGAGAGCATATCCGGATACCCATTTTGGAGATGAAAGCGCGGCCCCGCATGCACAAAGTGACAAATTTATTTCGGGACTCATTTCAGACGATCCGTGAAAACGAACGTACGTGGATATCGGGGGTTGAACTTTTTGGTTTTGAAATCCGAGAGCATATTTGGATACCCATTTTGGAGATACAGGTGTGGCCCCGCATGCACAAAGTGAAAAATTGATTTTGCGACTCATTTCGGATGATCCGTGAAAACCGAATAGACGCAGATAACGGGGTCTGAAATTTTCGATCTTGAAATATGAGAGCATATTTGGATACCCATTTTGGAGATGAAAGCATGGCCTCGGATGCACAAAGTGACAAATTGAGTTTGGGCCTCATTTTCGACGATCCGTGAAAAACGAACGGACGCGAATATCAGGGGCTAAACTTTTCGGTTTTGAAATCTGAGAGCATATTTGGATACCCATTTTGGAGATGCAAGCGTGGCCCCAGATGAAAAAAGTGACGAATTGACTTCGCGACTCAATTCAGACGATCCGTGAAAAATTAAAAGACGTGGACATCGAGGGCTGAACTTTTCGGTTTTGAAATCTGAGAGCATATTTGGATACCCATTTTGGAGATGCAAGCGTGGCCCCGCATGCACAAAGTGACAAATTGATTTCGTGAAAAAAAGAACAGACGTGGAAGATGGGGCTAAAATTTTCAGTTTTGATATCCGAGAGCATATTTGGATACCCATTTTGGAGATGCAAGTGCGGCCCCAGATGCACAAAGTGACGAATTGAGTTCGGACCTCATTTCGGATGATCCGTGAAAAACAAATGCACACGAATATCGAGGTCTAAAGTTTTCGGTTTTAAAATCCGAGAGCATATTTGGATACCTATTTTGGAGATGCAAGTGTGGCCCCGGATGCACAAAGTGACGAATTGATTTCGGGATTCATTTCAGACGATTTGTAATGTTTTATAATGTTTTTAAAAACGTTTTTTTTGCGATTTTATCAAAAATGATTAAACGCTTTAAATATTTGATTTAAGCATATTAATAAGAATTTAGAATATTTTACAAAAGCTTTAAACCATTTATAAAACCTTTATAAAAATTATTAAATGTTTATAATGTCAACTTTATTAGTTTAACTTTTATTAAATGTTATTTATAAACATTTTTAAAAATGAAATAAATGTTTTTAAATATTTTAAGAGAATTTTACAAGTGTTTGGAAATATTTTTAAAACATTGTAAAAGCTTTCTAAAAACATTTCTAAACCATTTTAAAACACTTTTAAAACATTTTAAAATGCTTTACGAGTTCTTCAAGAAGTTCTGAAAACGTTTTAAAACATTTTAAAAGTGTTTTGAAACATTTTAAAATAAATTTAAAACGTTTAAAGTGTTTCAAAATATTTTAAACGAGTTTTATAGTGTGTTAAATACATTTAAATGTGTTTAAAAGCACGCTATAACAGGGTAAAAAGTTTTTTATAATGTTTTTAAAACAATTTCTTTTACGATTTCATTAAAAACATTTACTAAAAATGATTAAACACTTTAAATATTTGATTTAAACATATTAATAAAAATTTAGAATATTTTATAAAATCTTCGAACCATTTATAAAAATTTTTGAATGTCAGATTTATAAGCTTAACTTGATAAACGTTTTACAATATTTTGAAATATTTTGAAATGTTATAAAAATCCTTTAAAATATTTTACAAAGTTTTTAAAATATTTTAAAAGAGCTTTATAATGTCTAAAAAACATTTTAAACGTAGATAGTTCGTTAAAAAAGAATAGACGCAGGCTAAAATTTTCGGTTTTGATATCCGAGAGCATATTTGGGTACCCATTTTGGAGATGCAAGCGCAGCCCTAGATGCACAAAGTGACGAATTGAGTTTGGACCTCATTTCGGATGATCCGTGAAAAACGAACGGATGTGAATATCGAGGGCTAAAATTTTCGGTTTAAAAATTCGAGAGCATATTTGGATACCCATTTTGGAGATGCAAGCGTGGCCCCACATGCAAAAAGTGATGAATTGATTTAGGGACTCATTTCGAACGATCCATAAAAAACGAATAGACGCAGATATCGGGGTTGAAATTTTCATTTTTGAAATTCGAGAGCATATTTGGATAATGCTTTTGGAGATGCAAGTGTGCCCCCGCATGAACAAAGTGACGAATTGATTTTGGGACTCATTTCGGACGATCTTTGAAAACTGAACGAAAGCGGATATTGGGGGTTGAACTTTTCAGTTCTGAAATTCGAGAGTATATTTGGATACCCATTTTGGAGATGCAAGCGTGGCCCCGCATGCACAAAGTGATGAATTTATTTCGGGACTGATTTCGGACTATCCGTGAAAAATGAACAAACGTGGATATCGGGGGCAGAACTTTTCGGTTTTGAAATCCGAGAGCATATTTGGATACACATTTTGGAGATGCAAGCATTTCCCCACATGCACAAAGTGACAAATTGATTTCAAGACTCATTTCGGATGATCCGTGAAAAACGAACATACGTGGATATCTGGGGCTAAACTTTTCAGTTTTGAAATCCGAGAGCATATTTGGATAACCATTTTGGAGATGCAAGCGTGGCCTCACATGCACAAAGTGACGAATTGATTTAGGGACTCATTTTGGATGATCCGTAAAAAACGAACGGACGCGGATGTCGGGGGCTAAAATTTTCGTTTTTGAAATCTGAGAATATATTTGGATACCCATTTTGGAGATGCAAGTGTGCCCCCGCAGGAAAAGAATGACGAATTGATTTCGGGATTCATTTTGGATGATCCTTGAAAAATTTACAAATGCGGATATTGGGGGTTGAAATTTTCGGTTTTTAAATTCGAGAGCATATCTGGATACCCATTTTGGAGATGAAATCGTGGCCCCGCATGCACAAAGTGACAAATTTATTTCGGGACTGATTTCAGACGATCCGTGAAAAACGAACGGACGCGGATATCAGGGGTTGAACTTTTTGGTTTTGAAATCCGAGAGCATATTTGGATACCCATTTTGGAGACGCAAGTGTGGCCCCTCATGCACAAAGTGACAAATTCATTTCGCGACTCATTTCGGATGATGCGTGAAAAACGAATAGACGCAGATAACGGGGGCTGAAATTTTCGATTTTGAAATATGAGAGCATATTTGGATACCCATTTTGGAGATGAAAGCGTGGCCTCGGATGCACAAAGTGACAAATTGATTTTGGGCATCATTTTGGATGATCCGTGAAAAACGAACAAACGCGAATATCTGGGGCTAAACTTTTCGGTTTTGAAATCTGAGAGCATATTTGGATACCCATTTTGGAGATGCAAGCGTGGCTCCAGATGAACAAAGTGACGAATTGAGTTCGGGACTCAATTTAGACGATCCGTGAAAAATGAAAAGACGTGGATATCGGGGGCTGAACTTTTCGGTTGTGAAATCTGAGAGCATATTTGGATACCCATTTTGGAGATGCAAGTGTGGCCCCGCATGCACATAGTGACAAATCGATTTGGCGACTCATTTCGGATGATCCGTGAAAAACGAATAGACGCAGATAACGGGGGCTGAAATTTTCGATTTTGAAATATGAGAGCATATTTGGATACCCATTTTGGAGATGAAAGCGTGGCCTCGGATGCACAAAGTGAAAAATTGAGTTTGGGCCTCATTTTCGACGATCCGTGAAAAACGAACGGACGCGAATATCGGGGGCTAAAATTTTCGGTTTTGAAATCTGAGAGCATATTTGGATACCCATTTTGGAGATGCAAGCGTGGCCCCCGTGATGAAAAGGACGAATTGACCCTGACTCAATTCAGACGACCGTGAAAAATGAAAAGACGTGGATATCTAAGAACTTTTCTGGGCTAAATCGAGAGCATATTCGGGGATACCCATGGAGATGCAAGCGTGGCCCCGCATGCACAAAGTGACAAATTGATTTCTGGACTCATTTCGGATGGTTCGTGAAAAAAGAACAGACGTGGAAGATGGGGCTAAACTTTTCGGTTTTGATATCCGAGAGCATATTTGGATACTCATTTTCGAGATTTCGAGATGCAAGTGCGGCCCCAGATGCACAAAGTGACGAATTGAGTTCGGACCTCATTTCGGATGATCCGTGAAAAACAAACGCACGCGAATATCGAGGTCTAAAATTTTCGATTTTAAAATCCGAGAGCATATTTGGATACCTATTTTGGAGATGCAAGTGTGGCCCCAGATGCACAAAGTGACGAATTGATTTCGGGATTCATTTCAGACGATTTGTGAAAAATTAATGAACACAGATATCGGGGGCTGAACTTTTCGGTTTTGAAATCTGAGAGCATATTTGGATACACTTTTAAAACGTTTTAAAATGCTTTACAAGTTTTTGAAAATGATTTAAAAATGTTTTAAAACATTTTAAACCTTTTTTAAAATATTGTAAAAGCTTTCTAAAAACATGTTTAAACCATTTTAAAACACTTTTAAAACGTTTTAAAATGCTTTACAAGTTTTTAAAAAGGATTTAAAAACGTTTTAAAGCATTTTAAAAGTGTTTTGAAACATTTTAAAATAAATTTAAAACATTTTAGAAGTGTTTTGAAACATTTTAAAATAAATCTTAAAAGCATTTCAAAATATTTTAAAAGCGTTTCAGAATATCTTAAAAGTGTCTTGAAATATCTTGATAGGGTTTTACAATATTTTGAAACGTTATAAAAATCCTTTAAAACATTTTACAACTTTTTAAAAATATTTTAAAAGAGTTTCATAATGTCTTAAAAACATTTTTAACGTGTTTAAAATCATGTTATAGCATTTTAAAAAGTGTTTTATAATGTTTTTAAAAAATATTATTTTTTACGATTTTATTAAAAAGATTTACTAAAAATGATTAAACGCTTTAAATATTTGATTTAAACATATTAATAAGAATTTGGAATATTTTATAAAAGGTTTAAACCATTTTTAAAACATTTATAAAAATTATTGAATGTGAGCTTTATAAGCTTAACTTTATGAAATATTTTGAAATGTTATAAAAATCCTGTAAAATATTTTACAAATTTTTAAAAAATATTTTAAAAGAGTTTTATGATGTGTTAGAAACATTTTAAACGTGTTTAAAAGCACATTATAACATTTTAAAAAGGGTTTTATAATATTTTTTAAAAACGTTTCTTTTTTTACGATTTTATTAAAAAGATTTAATAAAAAGATTAAACGCTTTAAATATTTGATTTAAACATATTGAGAAGAATTTAGAATATTTTATAACAGATTTAAACCATTTATGAAACATTTATAAAATTTTTTGCATGTTTATAATGTTAGCTTTATAAGCTTAACTTTTATTAAATTTTATTTAAAAACGTTTTTAAAACCTAAATAAATGCTTTCAAATATTTTAAATGTGTTTTGAAATGTTTTTCTAACATTGTAAAAGCATTCTAAAAACATTTAAAAACCATTTTAAAACACTTTTAAAACATTTTAAAATGTTTTACAAGTTTTTAAAAAGGATTTAAATATGTTTTAAAACATTTTAAAAGTGTTTTGAAACATTTTAAAATAAATTTAAAACATTTTAAAAGTGTTTTGAAGCATTTTAAAAGTGTTTTGAAACATTTCAAAATAAATTTAAAACATTTTAAAAGGGTTTCAAAATATTTAAAAGTGTTCAAAAATATCTTTTTTTTAAAAGAGTTTTATGATGTCTTCAAAACATTTTAAAAGCACATTATAACATTTTAAAAAGTGTTATATAATGTTTCTAAAAACTTTTTTTTACAATTTTATTAAATGTGTTTATTTTAAAACACTTTTAATATAAATTTAAAATATTTTAGAAGTGTTTTGAAACATTTGAAAATAAATTTAAAACATTTTAAAATCGTTTCAAAATATTTTACAAGTGTTTTAAAATATCTGAGGCGTTTTTTACAACATTTTGAAATTTTTTGAATGATTTTAAAATATTTTGAAATGTTATAAGAGCATTTAAAACATTTTACAAATTTATAAAAATATTTTAAACGAGTTTTATAATGTCTTAAAAACATTTTAAATGTGTTTAAAAGCACGTTATAACATTTTAAATTTTTATATTTTTTTTTTTTTTTTTAACTGAAACGGATATTGTTTTTATATATAGATGGGGTCAGACTGGGCCGGAGCCAAAACAGCCTTCATTACAATTTTTCTTGCTGTTTCTGTTACAATCTCTTTCTCTTGTCATGGAATGCAACTTTGAACTGGCGCTTTGTTATTTGTGCTGAGTTCTCCCTGAGCTAGTGTGCATCCATGATTGGCGTATTTATCCGCTTCCTTATTCGATTCTCTAAGAATATGATAACATTTGAAGGTGGTGAACTCTTGGATTATGATTCGAAGCCTTTGGAGGTTCTTGTTTAGAACAACATCGTTGAACTTGCTTTCCATATGTATTTTTTTAATCAAGACTTCAGAGTCTCCAAATACTTGGATTTCTTTTATGTCTCTTTCTTTGGCTATTTGACAGGCTTTTAGCAGACTCAGGAGTTCGGCTTGATTATTGGTCCGCTGTCCTAGGCCCCAGCTGTATGTCTCTTTGGTGGATCCGTCCTGAGAGAGGATAAGACCTCCAGCACCAGCTGTACCGGGATTTCCTTTAGATGCTCCGTCAAAGAAGATCGTTGTTATGCCTTGCTTTCGCCACCAGCTCTGAAATTCTTCATCTGTTCCTCTTAATCTCCACTCTGGATTTTGTTGTGGTCTCACTGCACTTTGATTTCTGTTTCTATACACATATGTTCCGAGCCATTTTCTTTCAGCAAGAAGTAGTGTGGATTCATCTTTTAGCTGTTGGTTGCTCAAGGTTTCAAGGAGTAGGCCTTTTGCTTTGGCTGCTACTGTAGTTGGGTTCCAGCTTGCATTATTAAAGATCTGTTCATTCCTAGCTAACCAGAGTTTCCAGCAAACGTATTTTGGGATTGTGATCCACACCTTGGCCCATAGTGTGTTGCTGTTGATGCTCGTGGGGTATCGATCTTTCCATGTCCTGAAGAGTTCATCTACTGTCAGATTTGCTGGAGTCTCGCTATTCAATCCGTGAAGGATTAGCTCCCATACTTTTGTTGCAAATGGGCAAGCTACGAATAGATGATCAATTGTTTCATCATTTTGTTTGCAGAGGGCGCATCTATGCGGCCCTGTTATGTTTCTTTTCATGAGATTTTCTCCTGTTAATATCTTTCTCTGCATGACTGTCCAGAAGAAAAAATTAATTTTAGGGAGCGCCATCGCATCCCACACTTGCTTCCAGAAGATTGGGGGTTGCTTGCTGTTGCGCTGAGGTTGCTGTGCATCATATCCGTGTGCAGTGGAGTATAAACCTGAGGACCCCCATCCCCAGCTGTCTGCTGCGTTCAAGTGCACGGGAGCTGCGTTTTGCAGATCATCTTTTAGGAGTTTTGCTTGCTGTTTTAGATGGCTTGGGATGTCGTTGAGTTTCAACGACTTCCAATTGCCCCGTGCGTCCCACTCTGATATGTCTGAAAGGCGTTTTATGCCTCTGTCCTTTAGCAGGGAGCGCAGATCAGAGTACTCTGCGTTTTGATCCGAGTACTGCGAAATTTTTTGAATGATTTTGAAATATTTTGAAATGTTATAAAAATCATTTAAAACATTTTACAAATTTATAAAAACATTTTTAACGAGTTTTATAATGTCTTAAAAACATTTTAAATGTGTTTAAAAGCACGTTATAACATTTTAAAAAGTGTTTTATAATGTTTTTAAAAATGTTTTTTTTTGCGATTTTATCAAAAATGATTAAAGGCTTTAAATATTTAATTTAAGCATATTAATAAGAATTTAGAATATTTTATAAAATCTTTAAACCATTTATAAAACCTTTATAAAAATGATTAAATGTTTATAATGTCAACTTTATTATTTTAACTTTTATTAAATGTTATTTATAAACATTTTTAAAAATGAAATAAATGTTTTTAAATATTTTAAGAGAATTTTAAAAGTGTTTTGAAATATTTTTAAAACATTGCAAAAGCTTTCTAAAAACATTTCTAAGCCATTTTAAAACATTTTAAAATGCTTTACGATCTCTTGAGGTTAGAAACGTTTTAAAACATTTTAAAAGTGTTTTGAAACATTTTAAAATAAATTTTAAAAGCGTTTCAAAATATTTTAGAAGCGTTTCAAAATATTTTAGAAGTGATTCAAAATATTTTAAAAGTGTTTTAAAATATCTTGGAAGTGTTTTACAATATTTTGAAATGTTATAAAAATCCTTAAAAACATTTTACAAAATTTTTAAAATATTTTAAACGAGTTTTATAATCATGTTAAATACATTTAAATGTGTTTCAAAAATATATCATCGACGGGGGTAAGTTTTTTATAATGTTTTTAAAAAACGGATGCGAATGTCGAGGGCTAAAATTTTCGGTTTAAAAATTCGATAGCATATTTGGATACCCATTTTGGAGATGCAAGCGTGGCCCCACATGCACAAAGTGATGAATTGATTTAGGGACTCATTTCGAACGATCCATAAAAAACGAATAGACGCGGATATCGGGGTTGAAATTTTCTTTTTTGAAATTCGAGAGCATATTTGGATACGCTTACCGCTTTTGGAGATGCGAGTGTGCCCATGAGAGCAAGTGACAAATTGATTTTGGGACTCATTTCGGACGATCTTTGAAAACTGAACGAAAGCGGATATTGGGGGTTGAACTTTTCAGTTTTGAAATTCGAGAGCATATTTGGATACCCATTTTGGAGATGCAAGCGTGGCCCCGCATGCACGAAGTGATGAATTTATTTCGGGACTGATTTCGGACTATCCGTGAAAAATGAACAGACGTGGATATCAGGGGCAGAACTTTTCGGTTTTGAAATCCGAGAGAATATTTGGATACACATTTTGGAGAGGCAAGCGTTTCCCCACATGCACAAAGTGACAAATTGATTTCAGGACTCATTTCGGATGATCCGTGAAAAACGAACATACGTGGATATCGGGGGCTAAACTTTTCAATTTTGAAATCCGAGAGCATATTTGGATAACCATTTTGGAGATGCAAGCGTGGCCTCACATGCACGAAGTGACGAATTGATTTAGGGACTCATTTTGGATGATCCGTAAAAAACAAACGGACGCGGATGTCGGGGGCTAAAATTTTCGTTTTTGACATCTGAGAGTATATTTGGATACCCATTTTGGAGATGCAAGTGTGCCCCCGCAGGAAAAGAATGACGAATTGATTTCGGGATTCATTTTGGATGATCCTTGAAAAATTTACAAATGCGGATATTGGGGGTTGAAATTTTCGGTTTTAAAATTCGAGAGCATATCTGGATACCCATTTTGGAGATGAAAGCGTGGCCCCGCATGCACAAAGTGACAAATTTATTTCGGGACTGATTTCAGACGATCCGTGAAAAACGAACGGACGCGGATATCGGGGGTTGAACTTTTTGGTTTTGAAATCCGAGAGCATATTTGGATACCCATTTTGGAGATGCAAGTGTGGCCCCTCATGCACAAAGTGACAAATTGATTTCGCGACTCATTTCGGATGATGCGTGAAAAACGAATAGACGCAGATAACCGGGGCTGAAATTTTCGATTTTGAAATATGAGAGCATATTTGGATACCCATTTTGGAGATGAAAGCGTGGCCTCGGATGCACAAAGTGACAAATCGATTTTGGGCATCATTTTGGATGATCCGTGAAAAACGAACAAACGCGAATATCGGGGGCTACACTTTTCGGTTTTGAAATCTGAGAGCATATTTGGATACCCATTTCGGAGATGCAAGCGTGGCCCCAGATGAACAAAGTGACGAATTGACTTCGGGACTCAATTCAGACGATCCGAGAAAAATGAAAAGACGTGGATATCGGGGGCTGAACTTTTCGGTTGTGAAATCTGAGAGCATATTTGGATACCCATTTTGGAGATGCAAGTGTCGCCCCGCATGCACATAGTGACAAATCGATTTCGCGACTCATTTCGGATGATCCGCGAAAAACGAATAGACGCAGATAACGGGGGATGAAATTTTCGATTTTGAAATATGAGAGCATATTTGGATACCCATTTTGGAGATCAAAGCGTGGCCTCGGATGCACAAAGTGACAAATTGAGTTTGGGCCTCATTTTGGACGATCCGTGAAAAACGAACGGACGCGAATATCGGGGGCTAAACTTTTCGGTTTTGAAATCTGAGAGCATATTTGGATACCCATTTTGGAGATGCAAGCGTGGCCCAAGATGAAAAAAGTGACGAATTGACTTCGGGACTCAATTCAGACGATCCGTGAAAAATTAAAAGACGTGGATATCGGGGGCTGAAATTTTCGGTTTTGAAATCTGAGAGCATATTTGGATACCCATTTTGGAGATGCAAGCGTGGCCCCGCATGCACAAAGTGGCAAATTGATTTCGGGACTCATTTCGGATGGTTCGTGAAAAAAGAACAGACGTGGAAGATGGGGCTAAACTTTTCGGTTTTGATATCCGAGAGCATATTTGGATACCCATTTTGGAGATGCAAGTGCGGCCCCAGATGCACAAAGTGACGAATTGAGTTCGGACCTCATTTCGGATGATTCGTGAAAAACAAACGCACGCGAATATCGAGGTCTAAACTTCTCGGTTTTAAAATCCGAGAGCATATTTGGATACCTATTTTGGAGATGCAAGTGTGGCCCCGGATGCACAAAGTGACGAATTGATTTCGGGATTCATTTCGGACGATTTGTGAAAAATGAATGAACACAGATATCGGGGGCTGAACTTTTCGGTTTTGAAATCTGAGAGCATATTTGGATACACTTTTAAAACGTTTTAAATGCTTTACAAGTTTTTGAAGAGGATTTAAAAACGCTTTAAAACATTTTAGACCTTTTTTAAAATATCGTAAAAGCTGTCTAAAAACATTTTTAAACCGTTTTAAAACAGTTTTGAAACGTTTTAAAATGCTTACAAGTTTTTAAAGAGATTTAAAAACGTTTTAAAACATTTTAAAAGTGTTTTGAAACATTTTAAAATAAATTTAAAACATTTTAGGAGTGTTTTGAAGCATTTTTAAAATAAATCTTAAAAGCATTTCAAAATATTTTAAAAGCGTTTCGAATATCTTGAAAGTGTCTTGAAATATCTTGATAGTGTTTTACAATATTTTGAAATGTTATAAAAATCCTTTAAAACATTTTACAACTTTTTAAAAATATTTTAAAGAGTTTCATAATGTCTTAAGAACATTTTTAACGTGTTTAAAATCATGTTATAGCATTTTAAAAAGTGTTTTATAATGTTTTTAAAAATATTATTTTTTACGATTTTATTATAAAGATTTACTAAAAATGATTAAACGCTTTAAATATTTGATTTAAACATATTAATAAGAATTTGGAATATTTTATAAAAGGTTTAAACCATTTTTAAACCATTTATAAAAATTATTGAACTTCAGCTTTATAAGCTTAACTTTATGAAATGTTTTGAAATGTTATAAAAATCCTCTAAAATATTTTACAATTTTTTTAAAAATATTTCAAAAGAGTTTTATGACGTGTTAAAAACATTTTAAACGTGTTTAAAATCACATTATAACATTTTAAAAAGGGTTTTATAATATTTTTAAAAACGTTTCTTTTTTTACGATTTTATAAAAAACATTTAATAAAAGATTAAACGCTTTAAATATTTGATTTAAACATATTGAGAAGAATTTAGAATATTTTATAACAGATTTAAACCATTTATGAAACATTTATAAAAATTATTGCATGTTTATAATGTTAGCTTTATAAGCTTAACTTTTATTAAATTTGATTTAAAAACGTTTTTTAAAAACCTAAATAAATGCTTTCAAATATTTTAAATGTGTTTTGAAATGTTTTCTAACATTGTAAAAGCTTGATACGAAAACATTTAAAAACCATTTTAAAACACTTTAAAATGTTTTACAAGTTTTTAAAAAGGATTTAAATATGTTTTAAAACATTTTAAAAGTGTTTTGAAGCATTTTGAAAGTGTTTTGAAACATTTTAAAATAAATTTAAAACATTTTAAAAGGGTTTCAAAATATTTAAAAGTGTTCAAAACTATCTTAAGCGTTTGACAATATTTTGAAATATTTTGAAATTTATAAAAATATTCTAAAACATTTTACAAATTTTTAAAAATATTTTAAAAGAGTTTTATGATGTCTTCAAAACATTTTAAAAGCACATTATAACATTTTAAAAAGTGTTGTATAATGTTTCTAAGAACTTTTTTTAACGATTTTATTAAATGTGTTTATTTTAAAACACTTTTAATATAAAATTTAAAATATTTTAGAAGTGTTTTGAAACATTTGAAAATAAATTTAAAACATTTTAAAAGCGTTTCAAAATATTTTACAAGTGTTTTAAAATATATTGGAAGCGTTTTTTACAACATTTTGAAATTTTTTGAACGATTTTGAAATATTTTGAAATGTTATAAAAATCATTTAAAACATTTTACAAATTTATAAAAATATTTTAAACGAGTTTTATAATGTCTTAAAAACATTTTAAATGTGTTTAAAAGCGCGTTATAACATTTTAAAAAGTGTTTTATAATGTTTTTAAAAACGTTTTTTTTTTGCGATTTTATCAAAAATGATTAAACACTTTAAATATTTGATTTAAGCATATTAATAAGAATTTAAAATATTTTATAAAATCTTTAAACCATTTATAAAACCTTTATAAAAATTATTAAATGTTTATAATGTCAACTTTATTAGTTTAACTTTTATTAAAATGTTATTTATAAACATTTTTGAAAATGAAATAAATGTTTTAAAATATTTTAAAAGAATTTTAAAAGCGTTTTGAAATATTTTTAAAACATTGTAAAAGCTTTCTAAAAACATTTCTAAACCATTTGAAAACATTTTAAAATGCTTTACGAGTTCTTCAAGAGGTTCTGAAAACGTTTTAAAACATTTTAAAAGTGTTTTGAAATATTTTAAAATAAATTTTAAAAGCGTTTCAAAATATTTTAGAAGCGTTTCAAAATATTTTAGAAGTGATTCAAAATATTTTAAAAGTGTTTTAAAATATCTTGGAAGTGTTTTACAATATTTTGAAATGTTATAAAAATCCTTAAAAACTTTTTACAAAATTTTTAAAATATTTTAAACGAGTTTTATAATGTGTTAAATACATTTAAATGTGTTTAAAAGCACGCTATAACAGGGTAAGAAGTTTTTTTATAATGTTTTTAAAACAATTTCTTTTACGATTTCATTAAAAACATTTACTAAAAATGATTAAACACTTTAAATATTTGATTTAAACATATTAATAAAAATTTAGAATATTTTATAAAATCTTCGAACCATTTATAAAAATTATTGAATGTCATATTTATAAGCTTAACTTGATAAGCGTTTTACAATATTTTGAAATATTTTAAAATATTTTGAAATATTTTAAAATATTTTGAAATGTTATAAAAATCCTTTAAAATATTTTACAAAGTTTTTAAAATATTTTAAAAGAGCTTTATAATGTCTGAAAAACATTTTAAACGTAGATAGTTCGTTAAAAAGGAATAGACGCAGGCTAAACTTTTCGGTTCTGATATCCGAGAGCATATTTGGATATCCATTTTGGAGATGCAAGCGTGGCCCCAGATGCACAGAGCGACGAATTGAGTTCGGACCTCATTTTGGATGATCTGTGAAAAACGAACGGATGCGAATATCGAGGGCTAAACTTTTCGGTTTAAAAATTCGAGAGCATATTTGGATACCCATTTTGGAGATGCAAGCGTGGCCCCACATGCACAAAGTGATGAATTGATTTAGGGACTCATTTCGAAGGATCCATAAAAAACGAATAGACGCAGATATCGGGGTTGAAATTTTCATTTTTGAAATTCGAGAGCATATTTGGATACCGCTTTTGGAGATGCAAGTGTGCCCCCGCATGAACAAAGTGACGAATTGATTTTGGGACTCATTTCGGACGATCTTTGAAAACTGAACGAAAGCGGATATTGGGGGTTGAACTTTTCGGTTTTGAAATTCGAGAGCATATTTGGATACCCATTTTGGAGATGCAAGCGTGGCCCCGCATGCACAAAGTGATGAATTTATTTCGGGACTGATTTCGGACTATTCGTGAAAAATGAACAGACGTGGATATCGGGGGCAGAACTTTTCGGTTTTGAAATCCGAGAGAATATTTGGATACACATTTTGGAGATGCAAGCGTTTCCCCACATGAACAAAGTGACAAATTGATTTCGGGACTCATTTCAGATGATCCGTGAAAAACGAACATACGTGGATATCGGGGGCTAAACTTTTCAGTTTTGAAATCCGAGAGCATATTTGGATAACCATTTTGGAGATGCAAACGTGGCCTCACATGCACAAAGTGACGAATTGATTTAGGGACTCATTTTGGATGATCCGTAAAAACCGAACGGACGCGGATGTCGGGGGCTAAAATTTTCGTTTTTGAAATCTGAGAGTATATTTGGATACCCATTTTGGAGATGCAAGTGTGCTCCCGCGGGAAAAGAATGACGAATTGATTTCGGGATTCATTTTGGATGATCCTTGAAAAATGTACAATTGCGGATATTGGGGTTGAAATTTTCGGTTTTTAAATTCGAGAGCATATCTGGATACCCATTTTGGAGATGAAAGCGTGGCCCCGCATGCACAAAGTGACAAATTTATTTCGGGACTGATTTCAGACGATCCGTGAAAAACGAACGGACGCGGATATCAGGGGTTGAACTTTTTGGTTTTGAAATCCGAGAGCATATTTGGATACCCATTTTGAGATGCAAGTGTGGCCCCTCATGCACAAAG
>JAXQQM020072755.1:0-98091 GCA_034641835.2 Pinus albicaulis
TACAAAAACTGGATTGACTGCTAAGACGCAGTGTTTACTAATCTTCTCTGTCTCTCAAAATGCACAAAACAGTGCTCTGTTATGCTTCACTGTGTTTTCTCTGCCTGCAGGGTTTTTCACTACACAACAATACTACACAACATTACATTACAACTATGGGCCTTTTCACTCTTTTTATATGGCGCGGCGGAATGAAAACATAAAACAAAATTACAATAAAAAATACATTGCCAAAACATAAAACTTTCATATGCGCGATGTACAAGTGGAGCCCACATTGCAATCGGCGATCGACGGACGAGTTGAATAACAAATTTGTGATGTTGTGATTGCGATTGTGGTGGGACCACATAGCATCGCAAGAATTACAATGAACCTACAATCTAGGAGGATGGCGATAAGAGATTGAGATTGTGATTAGCGATGTGCGATGAGCGACATCGGCGATATCGCATCGGCGGAAATTATATGTGGTAGGCGGAATGGTTAAGTGATGTTGCGATGTGCGATTGGTGATTGTGGTGGGACCAAATCGCATCGCACCATCGGTGGTTTGAAACTTTGGATGGGCAGAGAACTCTTTGCGACGAGCGACGGTGGTGGGACCACATCGCATTGCAAACTTTCAACTGGCGGTAACACATTTCGAAAGGCGGATAAAAATTGTTCCTTTGCGATGTGCGATGTGCGATGTCGCAACATCGCATCACATCGGAACTCCTTCATATCAACAAGACACTTAAACACTCGGCTGCTGCGATTGGCGATGAAGTGGTGGGGACCACAGATGACGTGGCCCAATTCAAAACTTAAAATACTTGGCGTGTTGAACAAAATTTCTTCCTGTTTGATTGTTGAGGGCTTAAAAGCTCGAAATGACTTCTCTTTAATAAAACTCTGCTATTCTGTGGTTTAACCACGAAAGTTTTCATTTCCTTTGCAAATTCGGCTATGCCCATACAAACATAAATTCATCTCTGCAATGGTGGCTGCGACCCATCAACATTTAATTCCTCACAGTTTTTCTCCATTCCTCTTGAATGCACAGAAGTGTACACTCAACCTTCTGCTACTGCCCCTGTTGTACACTATTTCTACCTGCACAGGGTACACAGATGACTTTAATATTTCAACATGTTGATAACATAAAACTACTCACAGAGCAGGAGGGGTTTTGCCAATGGATTTCCCAGTAAGAGATCGAAAGAATATCAGATGACATTTCGACTTGTGGTATTAAAACTCAGTATGGTGCGGAATGCATTTGAAGGATCGTGGCGGAGACATCTAAGAAAGATCATAAGAGTGGTAGATGATGATAAAATGATTGCATTTTGTTTGTACTTTTCGAAAGACATTTCTCTTTCCCCGGAAACTACTATTGATTTTCACCGTTTGTCTAGAGGCAATTGTAGACAGAGGTTGGTGGCTGTGAAATTGGCTACTGATGCTTCTATTGAAGCCGCACAACAACATATCAGAGGCAGAGGATCAACATGTTGGCCAACCAAAGCCTTGGAAAGCTTGGCCAAGAAGACAAGTGATATGTCTTAATTGTTCCTTTTTTGCGTTGTTGGTTAATTCCTCTATAAAATTATTATAGCACTAATGCTATTCTACTATTAACGAATTTTCCAATTTCCAAGCCTGGAATGAATGTGAATATATCCAATGAACATCTTTCAGCGTATTGCTAGATTAGTAAATCCATATGTAAATGCAATTATGAGCAGTGTAGAAGACCCAGAAAAGATGTTGGACCAGAATGTTTTGGAAATGAACTATGATTTGACAAAGATATGCCAAGCTACAACACAGGTCTTAGCTTCTCAAAAGCAATTGGAGAACAGATATAAATCTGCAAAGAAAACTGCAGATGATTGGTATCGTAGAGCCAAACTTGCACTAGAAAAAGGAGATAATAATCTTGCACGTGAGGCTCTAGTACGACGCAAAAGCTTTGAGGATAATGCAAATGGTTTGAGGTGTCAACTTGAACAACAAAAGAATGTTGTTGAAAAACTTGTCTCAAACACACGGTTATTGGAGAGAAAAATACAGGAGCCCAGGTCCCTCGCACTTCAACTAGTGCAGTTGCATTTGGCATGGGATTTTTTGCTGGGAAAGGAGTTTTTGGAGCGAGCCAGCATCTGAGTTTCGTTGAATAACTGACAGTAGAGAAAATGATATCTATTTGGATTTTATGATAATTGCCAAACAAACAAGGTTTGAAAAATGGCATAGGTGCATTGCAACACTTGGGCGTTCGATTCATCTTCAAATTTAAAGAGCATATGTGGCAGATTTGACCCATATTTTTAGCATTAAAATATTGGAGACCTTTTCCCAATTTCGGCAAAGTGGCAAATGCATCTCCAGAATTTGAGGGCAATAGTGCAGGAAGGTGCAAAATGGAATTCAAGAGGCATGAGTTTTTAGGCCCAAAATCAGTAGCTACAGGATTCTAGGCTCAAATTCAGCAAAGGAATTCTAGATTTCATGAAAAAACTCTAGCAAACTTCAACAGTTGGACATATTTTAGAAAACCTATTCTATTTCAAATGATTTAATTAAATTATTTAGTTGTAATTTATTTTATTTTAATTTGCTAACACAAATATATTTTATTTTATTTTTTAACTTTATTTTGATTCCTATGTAGAGGAATCAAAATAAATTTGTAATAGGGTATATATAGGAATATTTTTGAGAATGTAGGGGTTCGATTTTCAGCAGAGAGATCACTAGTTTGGATTGTGTAAATTTTTCGTGAATATTTTTTTAATGAAGTAGTTTCTGTCCTTTGAATTTTGAGATCCATCACGGTGTTTCGTGTTCACCATGTTTTCCTTGTAAGATCATTTCATACTGTATTTTTCTACTAATATTTGTTACATCATTCTCTAAGAGAAGTGTTAGGAATCCATCCACACATGATGCTCCTTTCACAATGATTATGTTGTTAAATGTAGTGATTATCTTTACAGAATCCATCCTTTGTTAGCTGCTCTGTTTAGTAACCATGTGCTCTCCTTTCTGCTAAAGCTTCCACTGGAGATTCATCCATTGATAGATGCCTGCAAGGCAGTGAGATTTCTCCTATTTTCTTCTCTCATTTACATCATTTATTTCGTTGAACATTGTACCTACTTTGCCCCAAGTTTGCAGGTAGAAACCAACCTCGACTCCATAGCCCAATGATTGTTTATCTCTTGCTGTCTTGACCCAAAAATTTTAAATCAAATCCTCATACTTCATAGCTAGCCTAAAATTCATTTATTGCATCCATCCTTCATTGGCACCGAGAGAGCCCTCTCTGGTTTGGCAGGGCTAGATGCCAGATCGAAATCTTGATTTGTGGTTACCTCAGATTGCCTCTTCTTCAGCCCAAGGTTCAATCCGAGTGCTAACATATTGGTGTCGTTGCCGGGGAACGAGGTGACAGATCTTCTCTGGAAAAGATTGTTCAAGTTGTAGATCTGATTGCTGATGGTGAACAACGATCAGACACATATGAAGGCTAAAACATTCACCTGGCGACTCCATTGTTCGAAATATCGAGTTTCGAAATATTGATGGTGGCTCCACTAGCTAAATGAATGACTCAGATGTCGTTTGTATTTGTTCAAGGTATTCATGTATCGATTTTTCCAACGTTATTTCATACTCCCGAAACCAACTTCTGGATCAGAAGATATGACCAAATGAATGATTGACTCTTGGTTACGCCTGATGCATGTTTCCTAATAATTTTACATTGTGAAAATTTCTCACCTTTTTCATGGTTTATAGCTAAAAATCCAGTGAACATTAGAAAACTATCAAGAGTTTTTCTAAAGCCTTTTGACAAGTCACATTGTACCATCATACGCTCACAAGAAATCTCGAATGATGAAGTGGCTGAGCAAGTTTTTTAAAAGTTGAAGTCAGAAAATGGACACTAGCCAGGTGCATTTGGAGATGATAATGTAATTTGGCATGTGCCCTCTAATTTCATGGATGGTTGCGCCTAAATGGCTTTCGTAATCTCAAATCTACAGTTGAGGAGGGAATGGTTGTGGTGGCTCTCATCAGGCATTTTCGGTGCCCATGCTGTTGGGAGTTTGCTTCAACATTGAAAGATGTGAAGCCAAAGTTTGACTCGGCTGGAGTGAAGCTAATATCAATTGGTGTAGGAACTTTGAAGAAAGCCTGCATCCTGGGTGAAAAGCTACTATTCCCATTGGACTCTCTTTATCCAGACTCATATCGCAAGGCGTATGATGCACTTGGGTTATACTATGGTTTGGGTCGGACATTCTTTAATCCTGCCAGTGGAGGGATGTTTGTTTTCAAAGGAAAAGATTTGTTGTATGCAAGGGAAGATGAGGGTATTGAAGATCATGCTCCCTTGGATGAAGTCCTCAATCTCTGTTGCAAAACTCCAGTCGGTTAGACTCATTTGTCACTAAACATGATGAAAGAGGGAAAAAACATGTTGAATTTACATTGGATATGTATGCATTTATATAGTTATGTATTATTCGTAGCTCCAGTATAATGACAGGTGTAGGGCTCCCAAGTCACAGTGAATATGGATATGTATGGAATTACATTTCAACTTGAAGCTTTGCCAAATCAAAATCAAAATGTAAAAACCGAGGTTAATTATTTGCAGCATAATTCGTGTCTATTTTAGAATCATGTCATTACTGTTAAGATTTTTCCTTAAGAACAAATACATGGATTCTTAGATTGACAACAAAACATGATTTCTTGCCTTAAATAAATTCTTGTAAAGGGGTGCAGTGTTTGAAACAAAGAGGTCATCCAAATTTGCAGAACATGAGAAGAAATACCAAGAGGAGGCCGCAAAGTTCAAGGCACTAATTAATGGTAAATTTCTTGAAGGGTGGGATAAGGCTCTGCCAGTATATACTATGGAGAGTCTGGCTGATGCTACTCGAAATTTATCTCAACAATGTTTGAATTCACTTGCAAGGGTTCTTCTCGGACTCTTGGGTGGAAGTGCAGACCTTGCATAATCCAACATGACATTATTAAAAATGTTTGGTGACTTCCAGAAGGATACCCCTGCTGAGCACAATGTCCTTTTTGGAGTGCGTGAGCATTCCATGGGAGCTATCTGCAATGGGATATTGATAGATTCATGGGTGAAACTATTTTCAATGAGGGTTGATGTTGAATGCATGGATGGCACAAGCTGATTACACGGACCGTGCATTTTGGCAAGCCCTCATTAGAGCCCAGGCTCGAATATGTGCCCGTCGTCTTAAGATGAGCGAACAAGCTGCTAGGAAATTATTTCAGATGCAACAGAAGTAGAGATGACGACATGATTATCATCCTCAAAGATTCATTGAAGGATGTAATTTCAATTCTGCTGTTGATAACATAAAACTACTCATAGAGAAGGAGGCGTTTTGCCAATGGATTTCCCCAGCAGAAGATCGAAAGAATCTCATATGACATTTCGACTTGTGGTATTAAAAATCAGTATGGTGCAGAATGCATTTGAAGGATCGTGGCAGAGACATCTAATAAAGATCATAAGAGTGGTAGATGATGATAGAATGATTTCATTTTGTTTGCATGCAATTTGTTCATACTTTTCAAAAGATATTTCTCTTTCCCCAGAAACTACTATTGATTTTCACCGTTTGTCTGGAGGGAAATTGTGGACAAAGGTTGGTGGCTATGAAATGGGATACTGATGCTTCTATTGAAGCTACACAACAAAATATCAGAGGCAGAGGATCAACATGTTGGCCAACCAAAGCCTTGGAAAGCTTGGCCAAGAAGACAAGTGATATGTCTTAATTATTCCTTTTTTGCGTTGTTGGTTAATTCCTCTATAAAATTATTATAGCACTAATTCTATTCTACTATTAATGAATTTTCCAATTTCCGAGCCTGGAATGAATGTGAATATATCCAATGAACATTGTTGTGATGGATTTGACACACAGGTGTACGAAATCGCACCAGTTTAAGGGGTGTGGTTTGCCCCTATAAACTATTGGTAACAGGCCGAAAGTGGTGGAGCTCAAAAGCATATAATCTAGAGGAAAAAATACGTGAATGTATGCTCAAAGTAAACTAAAAACTAAAACAAAAATATACAGAATCTATTGAAGAGAGTCAATACGATAATAATACAAACGATGGCTCAAGGCCTCTTATTATTAAATGTTTTATATGAAGAAGAAATTTTACCTACTTGCCAAAGAGTACCTAGACAATGGTTCTAGGTACCGATGCAAGGATGTTGTTTTTCCAAGCTCTGGCTCTGATGCAGTCTCCTCTATCTCTTGAGTCCACTCTATCTCTAGCTTCGGGTCACACACTGCTTGTATTGCTTGGGCAATTTTTTCCAGCATAACAATGTGATCACCCATTCTTCATCTCTTGGTGGCTTATATAGGGGATTTCAAATCCTCCTTCCCTCCCTTGGTACATGATGGATGGTGACCCAAGGGAGAGGTATGATTCCATTGTGTGCTCCAAATATTCCTTTGTGTGCTCACATAATATCCTTAGGTGGCTTCATATAAGGAGTAACTGTCCTTTGCTTTGTGTGGTCCCGAAAAGTGACATTTTTCCATTTCCAAGAATGCGCGCTTATCGGGAAAAAAGGCGCTCTTCTCGAAGGATTAAGCGTGCATTTTAGCATTTAAGACTTGTTCAAATCTGATTTTCTCAAAACCTTAGAGATTTTAAATACTTTCTTGATTCCATAATGTGTTCCTTCCTTGTAAATCCTTAGGCTTGACATTAATTAATGTCATCTTCTACTGTACGATTTTCCAGTGTTAACAGTTGCCCCCTAATGTGTGAGGTCTAGGAAGAACTGTATAGCCGAAATACATTATAGTTTCTTTTCTGTATCATGCGCAGAGAGAGAGAGAGAGGCCTGCGTGAGAGGGATGTGCGTCACTACTGTGGTATTGATGCTAGCGGTTGTTGATGACAACTGCTGACGCCCTCAGGGGTGGTTTTTATTTGATGATAGGTGGAATGTGGTACCCATATGCGTAAGCTTAGTATGGCATATAGCTGCACAATGTACGCATATGTATTGGTTGGGAATTTCCTGTGTAAGCATTGTTGACAAAGACGCTTATGGAGGCACAGGTCTTCGACGGATCTGATCAAAGTGCAATGGTTGTAAGGTACGATACCATCTTGACATGAAAGCTTTTGTCGTAATCGAATGTCAGGAGGATCGATGACATCTGTGGACAATGATGTCTCCCATAGTGCCACTCGAGGATACCCCTTTGCATGGGGAGGGGTGATCCAAGGTATCGCTTCCTTTTTGGAAAAGAGGTGTCGAGGTCGACAAAAAGGAAGCCTTAACCGAACCATGGGTCGCCAACCTGAGGGATCGGGGACCTAGATGTAATGGGTTTAACATAGGCATGTTGGTGAGAGGCGATTGAAAACGGATGATGGGGATTCAGTGGCCCGAGGTCAGAGTATACTTTAGTAGCTTGGCGGAAGTCATAGTTATTTCTGAAGGGAAAATCCCTGGAGTCGACAAGACTTCTAGGGCAAGTGTGAACTGGCTATGAATGTCGTGATGGTGCGTGCGTGGGGGTGAAATAATTCGACCAAGGGGAATGAGGGACTACTGCCATGGGGGAAAAGAAGAAATATGAGGGCGAAGTGCATCGTTTGCAGTCTTTGTACACTTACCAAAAGAATAAAATAATGAGGGTTGGTTTGTACAAAACACAAAGACGGGTACCCCAAAGCATGAAAGGGTTTGCTCACTGAAGATGTGAGGACGGTGTTTTGCTGGGGGTGGGGGTCCCATTGGTTGTTCTCATGTGCGGGGTTGATGAAGCGAATGAATAAATGTCGTAGATGGGATTATGCTGATGGAGGTATGGTGGGCCAAATGCGATGTGCGGAGGTGCGCTTTCAATCTGCTTGTACAACCTGGTCATCCAGGAAGGGGGTTTCAGTTTGAATGGTAAACTTGACCTTATGCATAATGAATGGATGGGAACGAGGTGCTTCCCAGACTGAAATGGTATGGCCATGGTGTCACTTTTGCTGTGATATACGGTCTACTTTGGGTGACGAGTGTTGAGCCCCAAAGATGTCCTTCTCTTTCACCACATTTCACTTCATTTCCTTTGTCCCTTATCAATTACAGGCTTAAATGATCAATAGGATTGATTAAAGTTACTTTAGGAATGTATACAATGACTGATTTGCTATATTTTCATGGTTTTGTTATTGTAGTAATTTTTTACTAGACTCAGCTACAGAATGCAGCCATTCTGTAGCCAGTCGCCTATTCTGCAGCTATCTTCATGTTCACGCAGGTTCCAGGTGTCACCTCAAGGAAAAACGCATATGGTCGAATTCCACAACACTCCCCCATCATTTCTTGCTCTCTACGAAGTATGAGCTAGAATCTACAAGTGGTTATGCACGTGGAAGAGATCAAAACTAAGAAGCAGATTCCTACTAGGACAGGGACTCTACAGATGTCTCCAACAAAGATACGAGGCTTCCCCAAGAGTTCTAATTTGATTTTAATTGCAAAAGACACTTATCCCTATATTTTCTCAAGGGTAGTTATGTAATTTTCTTATAAGAATGACTCGGGAGACCGAGAGACAGTTAGCTAGATTTTGTTTTGTTGCTAGATCTCAGAAGACCGTAATACTCTGTTTTTGAAGTATTTTTCCTTTAATGAAAGAAGCACCACTTTATTGCAAGATCTGAGGCAATCTTGAGGAGATTTGTATGCTAATCCGGTGGTAGAGGGCCCCTACTACCCGAGAAGCTTTGTGCATATGGTTTAGATAAGTAATTTTAGCCTTGTTTCATTCCTAGTTTAAGCAATTTTCTGAACTTTGTGTTTTAAACTCACTTGCAGTGGATGCTATAGTCAGTCTTATTCTTACGAATTGTTCCAAAATATCACTAATATTGGATGAGATATAACTGTAGTATTTTAGGAATTAGTTGCATTTTTCTGAACTTTATGTTTTATGCACATTTACATTGAATGTTACAGCCAGTCTTGTTCTTACAAATTGTTCCAAAATATCACTAATACTGAACGAGATAGGGCTGTAGTATTTCAAATATTAGTTGCATTTTAGTTCAGTTGTAATACTCCAGAGGATTAATGGCACTCTAGTTCAATTCTGTTCAATGTATTTCAAGTTTGATTGATTGCATTCTTGTTCAGTTTTGTTTAATGTATTTCAAGTTTCATTAGTTAGTTGTATGCTAGTTCTGTTCTATTAGACTTCAAGCCCTTCATTATTTACAAACTACTCTTGTTAACCTCTTTTAAAACACATCATCGAGACCAAAATTGTTGATCGGTTCAAGGCCTTGAGCACATTACGCAATCTCTTATAATTTTACAAATAGCCCTTTTCCCAAAACTATTCAAAGAATTTCTAACTTAGGGTGGGAAGCAGTAGAATATTTCAGGTTGTAGAATGGATTAATCTTAGTGTCATAAGTTAATTTAAGTGGTTCTTACTATGCTACAAATCATCTTTTCCAATTGTGTTCCAACAAACTTCTAACCATGGATGAGATTTTTGTGATATTGTAAGTTGTTGTTTACTTAGAAGAACCTCATTGCATTAAACTCATCCTTTTCTCAAGCTATTCCAACATATTTCTAATGAATGAATTGGACTGAGTTCATGTTATGAGTTATTTTCTTGCTATGAGTTATTTTTCTTGTTAAAGTTTTGCATTTTCTGTTCTCAAGTGCCATACATAGTTTAGAATAGGTTTTGCTCTGTTTTAGTATGACCAAGAACTTTTTTTTACCAACACTTAGTTCTTTTCCTCTTAGAATAAAAAGACAAAACCAAAAACATTAAAAAAAAAAAACACTAAACACAACGTAGTGAGAAACAGATACCTAGGCACATATAGTGCACCTCACTTAGGCGGGTTTGTGCAAGTTGGCATCAATTTGGGAACCTTTAGTTGAAAAGAAACATTTTGGTCTGTACAACAGGTAGCCTTGTTTCTTTTGCTCCCAAACAATGACATGCGTAGGGAAAAGGGCTCAAGGGTTGATTTTTAGAAGCTGACGAGGAGCTTGATTCTCTACATTTCTCCTTGTTTCATAAGACATTTGTTGACCTCAACTCAAGCCACATTCAATGCTTTACAGTCCTGTTTCCAGAGAACTTAAGATAAGATATTCCATTAGAAAGACCTTCCACTTTATCCACTGAACCTGTCTTAGAAGAAGATCCTGAGACCCCTGCTGGGGACATAAACTTTTCAACTTCCATAGAAGAATCAACTATGGCAGAAGAAGGGGGAGGAGGAGTTTTTAATGGAGAACACACACTATTTGGAGGGGGTAGAGGTAGAGGTAGAGGAGAAGGAGGTAGAGGTGCAGAAGGAGAAGGAGGCGGAGGAAGAGGTAGAAGAGAAATGGGAAGCTCTTTTGGGTTTCCTATAGTAGATGAAGAAACCAATGCAACTATGAAAAACATTTCACCCTCTGTCCTTCCAAACTTTTATGGACTCAAAACTGAAGACCCTGAAACCTTCCTATTTGAATTTGAAGTACTATGTAGAACCTATGACTACTTACAAGATGCTCAAAAACTTAAACTATTCCCTTCAACATTGAAAGGAGCAGCATTAAAATGGTTTATGAGTTTGATCAACAGTTCTATTAGGACATGGGAAGACATGAAACAAGCATTTCTAGAGAGGTATTTGGATTACTGTATGCCAGTCAACCATAAGGAGGAAGTGTTTAAATGTTACAAAAAGAGGATGAAAATTTGGAAGATTTGTTGGAGAGGTTTAACTATAACATCAAGAGGGAAAAAATGGAAAACTTAGATCAAGACACTTTGAAAGCTCTCTTATTGAAGACAATTAGGGATGAATTGTTAGATATCCTTAACATGATGGGAAAATGGGATATATATCAGCTCACATTACCTGAAATAGCTGAATTATGTATCAACCTTTCAAGAGGGAAATCTAAAACTATAAAAGGACCAAGAGACCCTACTCTTGCAAGGGCAAGTAAGTCTACTTCTGGGACAGTAAGTAGGGCAAAAATAGGACATATGCTTGATTAATTCAAATTTGATATTTTAGGGAGTCTTAGTGAACAAATAGACACCCTTAAGTTACAAAACAAGCAGAAAACTGAATCTGATGCCTTAGCAATCTTCTGTCCCAAATGTAGAAAGAAGCATGCCTTGAAGAGAGTGTCCTTTGGATGTAAATGTAGTGAGACACATTGTAATCTGTTCGAAAAAAATGGAGACCCGAGGGTTGTCCTTAAAACTACAGTGCTTAAAGCTATCTTTCAGAAAAACTCCTACAAATTCCTGGAGATCTCTCAATTTTATCTCTAGAGGCTGCAGGACCTCAAACCTGAGATTTATAATCACATGTATAATCAACCCCTACAAAATTGGAATTCTTGGCAGCAACCTTGGCCCCAATTTCAAAATCAATCACAAACTTGGGCGCAAGGAGCACAAAATCCCTATGGAAGATACTCTCATTATTACCAATATCCACCATCCTATCCACCATATCCACATTTCCCTCCTCAACAGAATCATCAAAATCCACAACATCAAAACCAACCACTTCCATTACCATTTCCTCAGAAAACAAATCAGTTGCCTGCCCAACCCATACCAAACCCCAACAATAAAAATCCTAAGAACACATACATGATAGAAGGCCAACAGTTTCCAACTTATTTGATTGCTTCTTTAGACCTTAGTGATGTTCAACTTAGGTCTGGAAGAATACTTGAAAAGAAGAAACCTTTTGTAATCATACAAGAGCAAGACAATTCTGAGGAAGATTCTCTACGGGTAAATAAAAGTGTTGAAGAAAACACACCTTTCCAAGACCCAAACATTGAAAAATCAAAACAAAAAGAACCAATAATTTCAACTCCTATATTAGAGCAACCATCAACATCCACCTCTACACCTCCCTTTCCAGAAAGATTACAAATTGATAGGGGTGTAGAAAAACAAATTATGGTGCGTAATTATGATTTCCTAGATGAGCTGAGAAATGTTTGTATTAAGATCCCATTATTGCAAGCTATCAAGGAAATTCCAATCTTAACAAAAACAATAAAGGAGTTGAGCATGAAGAAAACAGGAAAAAGAATCAAAGAGACAAAGAAAATTCAACTGGCAGGAAAAATCGCAGATATCATGATGGGTAAGATTGCTATTCCAAAGTATCTAGACCCAAGAAATTCAATTGTTAAAATTCACATCAATGGAACTGAGATCCAAAACACACTTATTGATTTAGGAGCATCAATCAATATCATGAGTAGACAAATCATGGATAAACTGAAACTTCCTAATCTTCTTTTTACACCCACATTATTACAATTAGCAGACAGATCTGTGATCAAACCTGATGGGGTAATAGAAGACATTCCAGTGTCCCTAGATTCTTGGGAGTATCCTGTGGATTTCATGATCCTAACTCCTAAGAATAATCTAGGAGGGCATCCTATTATATTAGGAAGACCTTGGTTAGCTACAGCTGATGCTTTCATTAGTTGTAGATCCGGTGATATGTACATCTCTGATGGTAGTTCAACTAAGAAATTCACTTTGTATCCTCTAGCAAGGAAAATTACAGATTTAGATGATACTCAATGGATATAGGATGAAGACGACTTACAACCTCTCTTCACAATTTCAGAAATTAGTGAAGATAGTCAAATTATGAATACTTTAGAAAAATTTGAATCCTCTTCTGAATACAAACATGAAAATTTTCAAGAATAATCCAACATTGAGTTTTTGTCATCAAGACAGATGTCTCTTTATTCTATGGATAAATCTGGCAGCTCTACAATTGAGATATTTCCAGGCACAACCTTAAACATAAACAAGAACTTAGAGAAATCTCAAAAAGAAGAGCTAGTCAAGATCTTACAGAGACATTCTTCTGCATATGCATGGGAGTACACTGATATGAAAGGGATAAACCCTAAGACTTGCACTCATCACATCTACATAGAGGAAAATTGTAAACCAATCAGAAAACCTCAGAGACAGATGAATCCAAATCTTAGGGAGATTGTTAAAGAAGAATTGCAGAAATTGTTAAATGTCAACTTTATCTATCCCATTTCAGATAGTCAGTGGGTTTCTCCTTTGGTAATTGTGCCAAATAAAAATGGTAAATGGAGGGTATGTATTGAATACCGGGAATTAAACAAAGCTACTCTTAAAGATCATTTTCCCTTACATTTCATATATCGGGTATTAGACACATTAGTTGGCAAAAAGTACTTCTCGTTTTTAGATGGGTTTAGTGGTTATAACCAAATTCAAGTAGCACTTGAAGATCAAGACAAAACCACATTTACCTGTCCTTGGGGTACCTATTCTTACCGAGTATTTCCATTTGGACTATGCAATGCACCTGCAACATTTCAAAGGGCAGTAGTAGGAATCTTTTCAGATCTAATACATGATTGCGTAGAGGTATACATGGATGATTTCACAGTTTATGGAAACACATTTGAAGAAGCCTTAGCAAACTTGGAAAAAGTTTTAAAGAGATGTAAAGAAACAAATCTTTCACTAAGTCATGAGAAGTGCTTTATGATGTTTACTGAAGGAATTGTTTTGGGGCATCACATTTCAGGGGATGGGATTAGAGTTGATGAGTCAAAAGTTGAAGTCATCTCTAACTTATCTATTCCAAGTTGTCAAAAAGATGTTAGGAGTTTTCTAGGATTTACAGGATATTATCGAAGGTTTATAGAAAACTTCACCAAGATAACATCTCCACTTTTCAAATTACTTACCAAGGACTGTGAATTCAAGTGGAATCCTGATTGCCAGTTAGCCTTTGAGACCTTGAAAACAAAAATCTCTGAAGCACCTATTTTAAGGGGACCTAACTGGAAGTTACCTTTTCATATTTCAACAGATGCCTCAGATACAGCTCTAGGAGTAGTATTGGGACAAAAAGACTTGATTCCTTATGCCATCTACTATACCAGTAAAAATTTGACTCCTTCAGAGTTAAACTATACTGTAACTAAAAAAGAGTTTTTAGCTATTGTTCATGCCATAAACAAATTCAGACACTATATAACAGGCTATGAAACTTTTGTTCACACAGATCACTCTGCAATTAGATATCTAATGAACAAATCAATTACTAATGGCAGAGTCATAAGATGGTTATTGCTTTTACAAGAATTCAACATTACCATTCTAGATAGGCATGGAAAACAAAACACAATATCTGATTTCCTATCTAGACTCCAAAACATTAAAGACAATACCCCAGTTGAAGAACAATTCCCTGATGAATATCTTTTTGCAATTTCTACCCAAACTCCCTGGTTTGCTGACATTGCTAATTATTTAGTTTCAGGAAAATTTCCTTCAATAATGAATGCAAGAGACAAAAGAAAGATTATTTATGACAATGAAAAATATTCATGGGTTGCTAATGAGTTATACAAGACAGGTCCAGATTTTATCATTAGCAGATGTGTTCGGGAAGATGAGATGCCTGAGATCCTCAAGGCATGTCATGATGAACCTTGTGGTGGACACTTTGCTGATAAAAGGATAGCTTATAAGGTCCTTCATTTAGGATACTATTGGCCATCCCTTTTTAAAGATGCTAAAGAGTATGTCAAAAGGTGTGACAGTTGCCAAAGGGTAGGGAAACCTTCTCCTTCAGGTGAGATGCCATTACAGCCTCAGGTACATATTGAACCTTTTGAAAAATGAGCTTTGGATTTTGTAGGACCTATTAGTCCTCCATCAAGACAAAAGAAATATATATTAGTTTTCACTAATTATGTTACCAAATGGGTAGAGGCCAAGCCATTACTTTTTGCTACTGAAGCATCTGTAGTTAATTTTCTTTTTGAGGATATTTTTACTCGTTTTGGTGTCCCAAGAGAAATTGTTACAGATCAAGGAGCTCAATTCACATCGAAGTTGGTGGAACAAATGGTAGAGAAGTACAAAATCAGACACAGAAAATCCACTCCCTACCATCCACAAGAAAATGGCCAAGTGGAATCTACCAATAAGGTCATTGAAGGGATCCTAACAAAGACTGTTCATTTACATAGAAGAGATTGGGCAGACAAGCTTCCTGAAGCCTTGTGGGGCTATAGAACTACATGGAGAAGCACAACAGGCCATACTCCTTATGAACTTGTTTATGGAAAACAAGTTTTATTCCCCATAGAGTTCCAGATTCAAACTTTTAAAATGGAAGTCCAGCTAGGACTTGATCTAATAGAGGCACAAAAGCACAGATTGGAGAAGATTAATGAATTAGATGAGATCAGACAGGATGCAGTCCAGAAAACAAGTATATTCCAACAACAAAGGACTAGATGGCATGATAAGTACATCAAGGAAAAGAAGTTCAAAGAAGGTGATTGGGCTCTCTTGTTTGATTCAAAGTTCAAAGATTTTCAAGGTAAATTCCAAACACATTGGCTTGGGCCATATGAAATTATGAAATTTTTTGACAATGGAGTAATAAAAATCAGGACAATAGATGAAGAAAATGTCACTTTTCTTGTAAATGGTCATAGATTGAAGCTGTATCATAAGCCACTTTCAAGAGAAGAATTTGTCAAGAGATTCCAGGAAAACAGTGATGTGAAGTTAATGAAGAAGAATTTTTCTTCTTCATCAACTTAATTAAATTTTCTGAAGTCAGATATTTGAAAAAAAAATAAAAAATAAAATAAAATAAAGTATAAACATGAAAACTAATATTTGATTAGCATGTTTATACGGAAAAGATAGAGTGAAAATTAGAATCTTTCTGACACTTTAGCTTTTCAAATTTGTTCTTTTTCTGCAAGCAGCTATTACAAAATCATAAGTGCAGACCCATTTTACATATCATATTCCACTTATGATCCATTTCACTCCATTCATTCATACTCCATTTCACTCCATTCATCCATACTTCATTCATTTCATTCCATGGTCCACCTCATTTCCATCTTAGATTTTTAAATTTGATCTTTTTCTGCAATTGAATAATACAAATCATAAGTTGCAGGCCACTTTTCATACTTCACTCCACTTTACATTTATGATCCATTTCATTCCATGACATTCCACTTCACTCATACTCCATTACACCATATTTCATGATCCATTTCATACAACATTCCATTCATGCTTCAAACCATTTCATTTCATGTTTCAAAACTTCTATAGGTATCTTCTGTAGCTAGACATTCTGCAGCCAGTCAGACATTCTGCAGCCAGAGATCCTGAAGGCAACTATCCAGTAATCACTTGATCAGCAGCAAATTGATCCTGCACACCTATGACAACAAGAAAAATTAAAGGGATTATGAAGACTGAAGAATCAATGATTTTCAAAGGAGGACAGAGCATATTAAAACCACAAAAATTAAAGGAAAGGCAAAGGTAAAGTTGTGAAATTATTATGATGACAAAATATGAAAGTTATAGTATAGTTAAGTCATGTATGATTCAAAAAGTTATTTTGATTAGTTGTGTTGATCATGCCTATTAAACCCATCATAAAAACTTTGGACAAAATCCCTTCCATTCCGCGATTTCAAATCATCATTTAAAACTTAACGGTTAAGTACTGAAGTGACCTATTCGGTCACGTCACTAGCCCAAAGTACTTAGTGATAATTTTGAAATTTACACGAGAATTTTTCCACGGTCTTTTCTTCAATGATGGCTCTCAAACTCATTAATTCGTGTGAATCACCCTCATCGTATTTCGTTCATTCCATAACCTCTTCATGTCATCTTTCTGTAGCTCATTCCTGTTGCATAAACAAACAAGGTATCTTTGGGGTAAAAACAACTCTCTAATAGTCATTTTCACCATGAATAGAAGAGCAGTAAATTGAAGGTTGAGAAAGGAAGCTATGGGTCTCATAGTAAGGTCCGAACCAGTTGGAACCAAATACTTGGAGGGTTACCCACAAATTAGAGAAATGCTACAGCAGGCTGGGTGGTTATAGTTTTTTATAAAAATTCAATGGTTTCCATAAAGAAGTAACTAAGACATTTGCACGGTCCTTTAATGGAGCAGAAGTTGAATTAGGAGATGTCAAGTTCACTATTACAAAATCCTTCATTGCAGAGGCAGCAGAATTACCAAGGCAAGGTGAACGATGGTTCAAAAATAAGGAATTTCACAATGAGGCATGGAGGCAAATGCTTAAGACACCAGGTATGGATATTTCAATTTTTAAGAAGGGCATTCCTAGCTCAGCACTGAAGAATAAATGACGGAATTTGTTGCTCATTTTCCAAAAATTTATAACTTGTGAGGGAAGGTTTGGTACCCTATATGTTTATCATATTCGGCTAATGATGCATTTCTTAGATGAAGAAATCAATTTACCCTTTTTCTTACCTCATAGCCTAAAGAGAATGGCCTCTAATGTTCAAAAGAGGGTTCAATTCTTGGAAACCACTTTGTATCACCATGGCCTAGTTAAAATCTTAGTTGAACATCATTTGAGAAAGGTGGGAGACAATTGGGATGAGTTCCTAGTGAGGAATCACTTTGAAGAGCCCAAGGAATCTCCATCTGAAGGCAAACTTACAAGAAGAAGCAGAAGAGGGAAAATTTCCAAATTTGTTGAAACTAAAACTGGTAAGTCCATATAAGAGGACAGTGAGGAGATGATTTTTGAGAAATTGGCTGAAATTAAGAAACCGCTTAAAAAGGAGAAGACAATAAGAAAGTATGCCAAAGAGAGAGGAGAAGGGCCATCTAAACCAAGACGGAGCCACAGGCTTAGAGGTATATTGAAGAAAACAGAGGTTAGACAAACGGGAATCATAAACATTGAGGATGAAGAGGCACCAACTGATATATCTCCCGAGTATCAGTATGAAGAGGACCTTGATGAAGGAACTCCAGAGATAGACCCATCACAACAAGTCTATAATTATGTTGAGTCATTAGAGAAGAGAGCCTTAGAAAGTACATGAAGAACTCCTAGCCCACCAAAATCTGCAATTTATGTACTATGAAGAGATAAATATGAACTGGAAGTACTTAATAGGCACATAAAGAATGAAAATGAAATTCTCAGGGAACAAGTTAAGCTGAAAATTGATATGAACACAACTCTCTCTCTACAAATGGAAAAGTTGTACAAGGCTAATGAGAAATTGAAGAAGAAAAACAAAAAGTTGAGCAGGGCACTTATAAATTTGAGATTCAAGTTGGTCATAAGGAAGCCTAGGAGGCCATTGAACATCAGAAAAAGCAGAAGAAGGAGGTTAGATGTCCTAGTAGAGGTCTCAGAGTACATGGATTAATTGCATGAGGACATGAAAAAGCCTTGCAGTGGGGGTATGTTGAGCCCCAAAGATGTCCTTCTCTTTCACCACATTTCACTTCATTTCCTTTGTCCCTTATCAATTACAGGCTTAAATGATCAATAGGATTGATTAAAGTTACTTTAGGAATGTATACAATGATTGACTTGCTATATTTTCGTGGTTTTGTTATTGTAGTAATTTTTGACTAGACTCAGCTACAAAATGCAACCATTCTGTAGCCAATCGCCTATTCTGCAGCTATCTTCATGTTCACGCAGGTTCCAGGTGTCACATCAAGGAAAAATGCATATGGTCGAATTCCACAACACTCCCCCATCATTTCTTGCTCTCTATGAAGTCTGAGCTAGAATCTACAGGTGGTTATGCACGTGGAAGAGATCAAAACTAAGAAGCAGATTCCTACCAGGACAGGGACTCTACAGATGTCTCCAGCAAAGATACGAGGCTTCCCCAAGAGTTATAATTTGATTTTAATTGCAAAAGACACTTATCCCTATATTTTCTCAAGGGTAGTTATGTAATTTTCTTATAAGAATGACTCGAGAGACCGAGAGACAGTTAGCTAGATTTTTTTTTTGTTGCTAGATCTCACAAGACCATAATACTCTGTTTTTAAAGTATTTTTCCTTTAATGAAAGAAGCACCACTTTATTGCAAGATCTGAGGCAATCTTGAGGAGATTTGTATGCTAATCTGGTGGTAGAGGGCCCCTACTACCCGAGAAGCTTTGTGCATATGGTTTAGATAAGTAACTTTAGCCTTGTTTCATTCCTAGTTTAAGCAATTTTCTGAACTTTGTGTTTTATACTCACTTGCAGTGGATGCTATAGTCAGTCTTATTCTTACGAATTGTTCCAAAATATCACTAATATTGGATGAGATATAACTGTAGTATTTTAGGAATTAGTTGCATTTTTCTGAACTTTATGTTTTATGCACATTTACATTGAATGTTACAGCCAGTCTTGTTCTTACAAATTGTTCCAAAATATCACTAATACTGAACGAGATAGGGCTGTAGTATTTCAAAGATTAGTTTCATTTTAGTTCAGTTGTAATAATCCAGAGGATTAATGGCACTCTAGTTCAATTCTGTTCACTGTATTTCAAGTTTGATTGATTGCATTCTTGTTCAGTTTTGTTTAATGTATTTCAAGTTTCATTAGTTAGTTGTATGCTAGTTCTGTTCTATTAGACTTCAAGCCCTTCATTATTTACAAACTACTCTTGTTATTAACCTCTTCCAACACATCATCATATGGATAGGAATTAGTGATATCAGTTCAAGGCCTTGACTGTTCTGCAATCTCTTATAATTTTACAAATAGCCTTTTTCCCAAAACTATTCCAAAAGATTTCTAACTTCCGAATGTGGCTTAGTAGTGACAATTTTAGTTGTAGAATGGATTAATCTCAGTGTCATAAGTTAATTTAGAGTAGGGTTTCTTACTATGCTACAAATCATCTTTTCCAATTGTGTTCCAACAAACTTCTAACCATGGATGAGATTTTTGTGATATTGTAAGTTGTTGTTTACTTAGAAGAACCTCATTGCATTAAACTCATCCTTTTCTCAAGCTATTCCAACATATTTCTAATGAATGAATTGGACTAAGTTCATGTTATGAGTCATTGAGTTCATGTTATGAGTTATTTTCTTGCTATGAGTTATTTTTCTTGTTAAGGTTTTGCATTTTCTGTTCTCAAGTGCCATACATAGTTTAGAATAGGTTTTGCTCTGTTTTAGTGTGACCAACAAATTCTCTTTACCAACACTTAGTTCTTTTCCTCTTAGAATAAAAACACAAAACCAAAAACATTAAAAAAAAACACTAAACACAACGTAGTGAGAAACAGATACCTAGGCACATATAGTGCACCTCACTTCAGCAGTTTACTAGCCCTGGTTGACAATTTATGACATCAATTTAGGAACATTAAGTTGAGAAGACACTGTTGAAAATGGAAACAAGAAACAATGAAGGAGGCATCCTAAAACATCTTTCCTGATCCTAGTTGGAAAGTGATCACCAAAACTAGGTGGGGACCACACAGGTGATTTTTGTCGCAAAGTCTATTTTTAGACATATGGATCATGGTCTATGAGTTGCAGGATGCTATTTGTGGATGATTGGTCGAGTTGGTAAAAATAGATGGACCTCTATTTTTAGACATATTGGCGGAGTCTATTTTTAGACTGCCAGTCTAAAAATAGAACAATCGAATATTATTAGCTCTTAATAATATTTGGACTATAAACATTATCTTATCCTCTTGCAGCACTTCAGTTCGAGCTACAGATGTGGCACATGCAACTGCCAGAAGGAAATATGATTTTCCTATGGGTTAGTTGAGCTATTGCATGATGGACTTCAGTTAGAACTCAAGTGATTGAGTTTGGTGGAGTTGATTGAGGAGTTGATGGAGTTGTGTTCAGTTTAACCTAGTTGAACTAGTTGTATTTAGTCTAACTGACAAATACACTAGTGATGAGTGGTGTGAATTAATTAATAATTAATTCACTAATTATTAACTCATAAATCAACTAAAGAATACATCAGTTAACTCAGTGCATGGACAGTTCAGTGGAGACCAGTGTTAGAGGTGGGTGAAAGGGTGAGTCTACTATCAGTTGTGACTATAGCTGTGCATGAGATTTGCACAATCATTGATTGAGATTGCCAATGAGGATTGCGCAGTACAAGTGGGTGGGATTCAAACTTGGATATTATTCTTTTCCATCTTGGATTGCGCAGTAGAGGCAGGCAAACAGTGGAGGATATTTGAACCTGTGACTTGTTCAGATCTGAGCTAGTTTGTGTGTAACTATTGGAGATAGTACTGAGTACTTGTGAGGAGTATTGTACTATGATTGTTACATGTTATATATCATTATAATATACAGATAGTTGGGGGTTTTCAGCTGCATGCTTTCCCCATTACATACTGTGTTGATATGTGTGATTGATTAATGTTTCTATGTGCGCATGCGACTGCTTTTATTTCCGCAAATTGATGATCAATGGTAGAAGAGGTTATGTATTATGCATGAAGCTCAAATAGTGTGTAATCAGGATAATCTCTGTGAATAATTCATCTATTATTCAAATTTCTACATGGTATCAGAGCGATATTTATCATCAGATCTATTATTCAAAAAGTGATTACATTTTATTTCTTCAGGCAGAGTCTGTAATCGGGCCAGGTAGCCTCCGGATTCATCCTTCTTTTGGAAGGTGAGATATCTAGTAAATGCCCATACAGTCGATCTCTGTACGAGAAATACCTTGTTCTCACGAATTTTAGATCAGAAGCAGTTGAGTTTTGAGTTGGTGGAATTCGAATTTGCAGCAGTGTTTTCTTGGTGTAGAAGTTGAAATGTCTTTCAACGGATTGCGATTGGAGTATGCCCTTGAGGGTAGCTCAAATTATATTGCATGGAAAGACAGGATGGAGGCGGTGTTAGATGACAATGGGTTGAAGGATTTCATTATTGCTGAAGTCCCAAAGCCTACTAATGCTGCTCAAGTTGAGGCTTGGAAAAAGAAGACAGCAAAATGTCGAAGGATTCTGTTGGAGGGCGTGAAGGATCACATAGTGTCCATCCTGCATGGTAAGGCTTCTCCATTTTTGATGTGGAAAGCCTTGACAGATTTATTCCAAAGCAAGAGCGACCAGAGGAAGTTGGTGCTCAAGGATAAAATCAGGAAAATAAAGATGGAGAAGAATGACACTATTCCGGTATACTTGACAAAGTTTTCCCACTGCAGGGATGAGCTTGGGAGTGTAGGAGTTAGTGTGGAGGATGAGGAATTGGTGAGCTTGGCTCTCCTTGGGCTTCTGAAGAGTTGGCATTCCTATCAGGATTCTGTCAATGGTCAGGAGAAATTTCTAGGATGGGAAAGACTGTGGTCTGATCTTGTGCAAGAGGAGATAAGGCGGAATACCAGTGATGGATCTTCATCAAAGGCATCTGATGAAGAGGATTGTGCCTTGGCTGCCAAAGAAAGGAAGGGGAAGGGCAAGAAGAATGCTTCTCAATCCGGTGTGGATGGTAAAGAGCGTGAAATGTCCAAAGTGAAGTGTTTTCACTGTCACGAGCACGAACATTACGCCACGAATTGTCCACAGAAGAAGAAGAACAAGCAGGCTGCTGGAGCTACAGCTGGTGAGGCTCTTGCCTCGCAATTTGAGCTGGACTTCTCATTGATCGCATGCATGGTGTCTAGTGCATTGGGATCGGGGTGGTATTTTGATAGTGGCGCTTCCTTTCACATGACGGGAGATATGTGAATCTTTTGAGTGACTTGGTGGAGAAAGATCTCGAGTTGCATGTTGAGTTGGGCGACAATGGACGATACAATGCGACGGCATTGGTACCATAACCTTTCGGAGAGTCGAGGTAAACTCATTCTTTTACAGATGTAGTGCATGTTCCAAGTTTAAAGAAGAATTTAATCTCAGTCGCAATGTTAGAGGATAAAGGGTATGAAGTTGTCTTCAGTGAAGGAAAAGTTTTCCTTCGGCACAAGGCAACAGGACAAGTCAAGAAGGTTGGGATTCGAGCAAAGAATCTCTACAGACTTGAAGTAGACGGGATGTCTATGGAGCTTCCTACTGTTGGGAAGTGCAAGAAAGACATGCAACTGATGCTTGAGAGGGAACAAGTTTTGCATGCAGGTAATAGTGAACCTCGGGATGTGGAGCAGCCACAAGATGAGGATCATGGAGTGGGAGAAACCACTCATGCAGAGAAATTTCGTGCCAGATGGGCAGAGGGAGTGCATGCAGCTATACCACCAGGTGAGAGGTGGGGCAACATGCCTGATTAATCCCAAGAGGAGATTTCTGGGCAGGATTCATGAGATGGTGTGGATCTCATGAGTTGAACCTGGCTACGAGGTGCCCACAGTGCAGCAGTAGCATGATCAGTTGGAGTGATGCAGGCAGATCAAAGTGACAGTGTCGGATACTGGAGTGCGGATTAGAGTTGACAGCAAGCGCAGAGTGCATGGGTGCAAGAGTTCAACAGTGCAGTGGTTCCTGATGACATGTGCAATTGGCCAAGCAGAAGTCGAAGACTTTGATGATAGATGCATCAGACTGATTGAGTTGTTTGGAGCCTTTCTATTTCAAAGATGTTGCATGCAAAGGGTGCATGGCACATGCATGGAGTTGCATGGTGCATGCATGAGTTTGCATGGCGCATGCAAAGGGTGCATGGCGAATGCATGGAGTTGCATGTTGCATGCATGAAGTTGCATGGCGCTTGAAAAGGTTGCAGGGCGAATGCATGGAGTTGCATGTTGCATGCAATGATAGTCCTTTCTTGTTGAGAGGGAGTGTTGAAAATGGCAACAAGAAACAGTGAAGGAGGCATCCTAAAACATCTTTCCTGATCCTAGTTGGAAAGTGATCACCAAAACTAGGTGGGGACCACACAGGTGATTTTTGTCGCAAAGTCTATTTTTAGACATATGGATCATGGTCTATGAGTTGCAGGATGCTATTTGTGGATGATTGGTCAAGTTGGTAAAAATAGATGGACCTCTATTTTTAGACATATGGGCGGAGTCTATTTTTAGACTGCCAGTCTAAAAATAGAACAGTCGAATATTATTAGCTCTTAATAATATTTGGACTATAAACATTATCTTATCCTCTTGCAGCACTTCAGTTCGAGCTACGGATGTGGCACATGCAACTGCCAGAAGGAAATACGCTTTTCCTATGGGTTAGTTGAGCTATTGCATGACGGACTTCAGTTAGAACTCAAGTGATTTAGTTTGGTGGAGTTGATTGAGGAGTTGATGGAGTTGTGTTCAATTTAACTTAGTTGAACTAGTTGTATTTAGTCTAACTGACAAATACACTAGTGATGAGTGGTGTGAATTAATTAATAATTAATTCACTAATTATTAACTCATAAATCAACTAAAGAATACATCAGTTAACTCAGTGCATGGACAGTTTAGTGGAGACTAGTGTTAGAGGTGGGTGAAAGGGTGAGTCTACTATCAGTTGTGACTATAGCTATGCATGAGATTTGCACAATCATTGATTGAGATTGCCAATGAGGATTGCGTAGTACAAGTGGGTGGGATTCGAACTTGGATATTATTCTTTTCCATCTTGGATTGCGCAGTAGAGGCAGGCAAACAGTGGAGGAGATTTGAACCTGTGACTTGTTCAGATCTGAGCTAGTTTGTGTGTAACTATTGGAGATAGTACTGAGTACTTGTGAGGCGTATTGTACTATGATTGTTACATGTTCTCTATCATTATAATATACAGATAGTTGGGGGTTTTCAGCTGCATGCTTTCCCCATTACATACTGTGTTGATATGTGTGATTGATTAATGTTTCTATGTGCGCATGCGACTGCTTTTATTTCTGCAAATTGATGATCAATGGTAGAGGAGGTTATGTATTATGCATGAAGCTCAAATAGTGTGTAATCAGGATAATCTTTGTGAATAATTCATCTATTATTCAAATTTCTACAGACACAGAGCTATGAATTTCATTCTTGATTTACATAGATAATTCCATAGAGTCTTTGCCTGTATTATAGGTCTCTCTTTCTAGCCCTTAAGTATTTCAGTCCTTCCTTTATTGATGAGCTCAGTTCACAGGAATATTGATGTCTTTCTTCAACTTGAATCACAGAGGTATTGTGCCTCTTTCAATTCGTATTTTAAGGGAAGGATGTCACATAATTTGTATGATACTTTTCTTAAGGTGCCACAGGGATAAGCAAATAAGCCAACAAACTGTTATCTTCAATTTGCCTTTCCTTCTACCTAGCTCTGATACCATGTTGAGAAATCGAGATGCTTGTAGATTAGGGTAGATTTACCTTAACTTGATAATTAATTGTGAATTTTGTTGGCTTCTTGTTACTTATGTTATCTTCTTCATCAAGCAATTACCAAAAGTACGAAACATGAAGATCACAAAGAGACAAAGAACACAAGAAATTAGGCTCCAAGCCAAGGCAAAACCCCACAAGGGGGAAAACCCAAGAAAATCTTCTTCTTATAGAATCAGATCAAAGTGAGATATCCAAGACCCAAGACCAAGACCGAGATTGCCACAAAGACCGAAGTCAACCCTCCTCCCATCCATTTCCAACAAATCATGGTCAACAGAAGTTAATGTTGGTCAAATCTCAGAAATCTGGTCATATCCTGAAATTTCGGGAATGCAATACCATAAAAATTAACTTCGAAAATTCCCATGCATGAATAACAGATTATCCTGGCTATACTAATAGAAAAGGAGCTAGCAACAAAGCCGGTGAAACATTCTTCTTGATAAAGTGTCAAACTTATAAGTTTGTCCTGGGGTAAAAATATACCTGGAATAAGTTCTTAATTTGAGTGTTTCCTTTGTAGGTTTTCATTTTTAAGTAGGTTGCTTATACTCTCAAACTATCATTTCTTGGGGTAAAAATTACTTGCAATAAAGCTGTGTGTTTTTTAATTTCCTAAGCAAGTTTGTT
This sequence comes from Pinus albicaulis, assembly GCA_034641835.2. Taxonomy (NCBI): domain Eukaryota; kingdom Viridiplantae; phylum Streptophyta; class Pinopsida; order Pinales; family Pinaceae; genus Pinus; species Pinus albicaulis. The sequence goes on from JAXQQM020072755.1 coordinate 25,877, forward strand.
TTATTACAGGGTTTTCTTATGTTCTGAAAATATCATTTTGCAGTCCAGACATTCTTGCTAAGTATGAATTAATGGCCATTCCAACTGTATTGCAAAATGTTTCTTCTGAAGCCTTGCCATAAAGCTTTAATGAGGATATTTTAGAACCTGAATCTGAAAGGCAATCAAGGACTCCTGGTGAAATCATAAAGATAAATTCAGGACCTTCATTTAACTACATTAAGATGCCTGCAAGTGATGAAATCATCCGAAGTGATCGACTTCCAAGGGAAAGGAATGACACCCTCCATTACAACGCACGACCTTGGAGAGTAGAAACATTGATTCCTAAACAATCAGATGAAGCTATAAACATGAAAGGTGATGTAATCAAGATGAAAAGGGCACGCTCTAAGAGGGCTATTTCGAAGTTTGAATCTCAAATACGACCAAGGATGATTCCTGAACAATAAAATGAAGCTATAAACATGAAAGGTGATGTAATCAAGAGAAAAAGGGCACGTCATAAGAGGGCTACTTCTAAGCTTGAATCTCAAATACAAGCAAGGAAGTCTGCTAAAGCAGAAAACACAGGTTTGGAGATGACATTGAATCACTTAATGGCCATTCCAAGCATTATTTGCAAGCAGGAATAAATGGAAAATTTTGAGGTGGAAAATTTTGAACCTGAATTTGGAAGCCAAGCCATGATGGCAGGTAAAACGACAAAGGCAGATTCAAGGACAATCTTTAGAAGCAGTCCAGACATTCTTAATGTGGGGGAGTTAACGGTCACATTGCCAAACATTTCCACTGTAGCCTCTGCAGAAAACTTTAAGGTGGATATTTTGGAACTTGAATCAGGATGCAAGCAAGGATGGGAGGTGAAATGGAAAAGGTGTATTTAGGGACTTCATTTAAATGCTCGAAGGTGATTGCATATGAAGAAATCAGTAAAAGTGGTGAATTTCCAAGGGAAATGAATGACATATTCCCTCTAAACAGACAAACATGGAAAGTGTAGAAATTTGCTGAATAAATGAAGATTTATCCACCGAGACTATCCTGATCACATACAATTCGAATTCATATGCAACACATAATCTCTTCCACTCAGATCTTCACACATGCGGAAAATAAAACAAGCGATCGCACATCAATTCATCACACACATTGTTGGGCAATTTATTTGAACAAATTGCTGCATTAAATTATCGACCAGGGAAACTCGTGAGCTTGTGATGGTGCCAGCAATATATATGCAGGAGTAGGCAACTAACTCTATGTCTAACTAAATTGTTTATGATTCAATATAATATGCAAGGGAAGAGGCTCCTAGCAGGAGGTCTGGTTGTCCTTCCCTACGGTATCATAGAGAAATCATTAAAACCCAGAAACTTGAAATAAAGACAGAGCTATTCAAAATTTAAAAAACAATATATTTCTATAACTCTAACTCAATAAGTTTAAAAAGAGGAATAATATTGAAATGGTTCTTGACTCAAGAAATCCACTTTCACCTCAATTACCACTTAATGAATCAGAGATTAAAACCAAGAACTTAAGATGGATAAATTATTAATGAAAGAAGCTCTTAACTTAAGAGACATGTAAAGTATTCCATTATAATTCATTCATCTTAATATCAAAATATCTCAACAAGAAACTACTTGCACACAAACAAAATCACACACAAATCCTTAAACATCTAAGCAATGAAATGAAACAAAATCTAATATGAAATAAAATGTTTCTCCCATCCTTTTAGAGTGAGCTCAATTCTCTTAAGAACAAGACAAATTATTCCATATACTACATTAAGGAAACTTATATCTAAAACTACATAAATTCCATAAATTCATATTCTACATTAACACAATTTACATCTAAAACTACATAATGGAAATATATGAAAAATGAAGCTTTATTCTATTCCATCATCAATTGGATACAATGCTCTAAAAGTCCTCCCCTTTGGAATGGAGGAGGTACTCCTATTTATACAATGAGAGGAGTAACAAACTCATAATGATCATCCACTAATATCTCTAACCATCTAGACACATAACCCTATCCTCCATGATCTCCTCCATGATCTTTTCCATGAGGTTTATCTTCTTAACTTCGAATTTGATCATCCAAGGCCACATAAAGGTGTCTTGGAAGCTTCCTTTGAGCCTACACATGTCAACAAACTCATGCTAATTGTTAGGCATAAGTATAAGCATATTATTTTCTAAGTTTTAGCCATAAATTCACTTTAAAATGTTAAGAATTAATAAACTTTGGAAAAACATAGTTATGACCCAATAATGAAGTGAATGTAATGATATGGAGGTGAAATGGAGGTGACATGAAGGTAAAATGTGAAGATATTGATGAATAATGGAGTGAAAATAGGGACTATTTTGAGGCCCAACATACCCCCAAACTGAAGGTATTGCATGTCCTCATGCAATCTATTACATTACTTTTTAGTACTTGAGCTTTGGCTTAAACTCTGCATGAGATCATTTACTTAACTTTTGCAAAGCGTTATTTTGATGAACTACAACTTGGTTGGTTCTTGTGTTTCAACCATATTTTGTTTGTTGCGTTCATTGTATGATCTTTGCATAATGATAATGTGCTTTTTATGGCAGAGTATTTTTGTTGGAATGCATCATGGTTGGTTCTTGTGTAACAACCATGATTCTATTGGCATCGAATTAACTTTTAAATACTTTAGACAAAGCCATTTGTATGCTCATGTAATAGTAAATATATTTTGAAGGTAAGTGGGTTTAGAATGTGATATATAACTGTGGATATGAATGTGACAAAGCATGTATGTAAATGTATCCTTCCCATAAAACGGATGGCTTTGGCAATGAAAGGAAAGGAAGTGAAGTTTTTTTTTTTCCAAAAATTATTATTCTAACATTTCAAGGAATTTAATGGTTAAAAGTTAGAAAATAGCATACCTTAACTTACCCTTCCAAAAATAGGTGAGAGTCGTGCATGTGTGACTGCAAACTGTTGTGAAAATGGTGGATGAAAGATGGATCTGTATTGTCGTATCAGCTGCTGGATCCGCTGCTACTAGATGAAAAATCTGAGGAGTCTGCTGAACATGACTAAAAGTTGTATCTGCTGTTGGATGATGAATCCGATGAGTTTGCTGAATATGGCTGAAAATCTATAAGGCTTGGAAGATATACAAAATATATAAGTTACATTTTCCTCCCCCCAGCCTTATTTATTGACTTGTCCTCAAGTCATGACAAACTGAAAAACAATGAAAGAAAGTCTGCTTCATCTGCTACAAAATATAGGTCTTCAAGTCTTCAACGCTCAATGGCACAAATCTTACTATGTGATTAAATGTGCTGGTGTCGAACATAGCAAGAAGTTGTTGGCTTAGTGGCCATTAATGAATGCCCCTAGTCAACACAAGAGCTCCCACCATTGATTCCAATGGGAGTCGGGATTCCTAACACATCTTTGTAGGTACGAATAAATTTGTCGTGGTCGAGTCACCTACAAGATCCAACGAACAAGGGATATTAATGTACTCCCATTGTTCATTGGCAAGAGTACTTGCCATTAAGGCATGCAAGCCTCTAGGTGTTTTTTTTCAATGATACTTAGACTCTAGAACTTTGACTCAAGCAGGGTTTTATTGGCGGAAATGAAAAATGGTATGAAAAGGGAAATGGAAATGGAAAATGGTTTTTATTGATGAGTTAGGAAGCATAGTGAATGAAGAAGAACTCTTGCTATGAAAAATGGACATGGAAATGGTATGCTTTATAGATGTACAATTGATGGGATTCAAAATCTTTTCAGAAAGGGAGGTGGAAGATAATGGTTGTGGAGATGGATTTGTCTTGAGAATTTTTCATGAATTTAGTCTTTGGAAGACTAATTGTCGTCACAATGTAGTCTCCGTAATGATCGCTTTGTCGTCCTGTAACCTGTAAAAAAACTTGGCAGAAAGAAACATAAGTGTGTTCAAGAAGGAATGGCCAGTTCCTTCATGATTCTTACGCAAAATTTTTATACCAAATAAAACAAGTTAAGGACAATCAAAGGTGTTGAAATTGACTTAATCATGACATTAAAATCAATCCATTCTTAAAAATAACCATGAAAAATAATACTCCCTTGTCAGATAACTCATGAAATGTGCTTCGCAATTCTGTTCTGTAAAGCATACAAGAACCATGTGATGAGTTTATACCATCTTGATGCTATCGAAATAGAATTGAATCCTCCAATTGATTTTTAAAATTTGTTTCCAAGTGTTCCATTATTTATTTTCAAATCTGCGTGAATTTTGTGAAAAGTGTGTTTATTTTTTATTTTTTATTTTTCCCTTGTACCAACTGTTGCGGTTTCATCCAATTCCATTATTCTCTCAATATGCATATCACCAAAGTTTTTTTTTTTATGCCAATGTTCTTCACTTTATAAAATTCCAATTTCGCCCCTCAAATCCTTCAAAACAACCACAAAACACATAACAAATTTTTTTATTTTTATTTATTTATTTTTTAATGATAACAAACATAATATCATATCTAGTATAAAACAACATAAGAAATATAAAATACATAGCAATCATAACAATTATATACAACAATATAACAAATAATATGAAATTATAACTATTAATTAATGGAATTATAACATATTAATATATTAATACAATTAATATATTAATACAATTAATATATTAATATATTAATACAATTTTTATAACAATCATTAATTAATAATTAAATAACATAACAAACAAACATATATAACAAATCATAATTACAATTATATACAACAAATTTTAATTTAATAAATAAAATAAAAATTTACAACTATATTAATTACAACATGACAAATATACAATATATAACAAATAACAAACATAACAAATTATAATTATATTAACATATTAATATATTAATATAATTATAATAACAAACATTAACATAGATTATAACTAAAAATAAATAACTAAATCAAAACAAAATAAATACGATTTATAACAAAAACAAATTAAATCTAAAAATATAAAACAAACCAAAAGAAATGCAAAAAAAAACGGATCTGGGCGCAATATGTTAAATTAGGATTGAAAGAACCTCAATTTTCTCCTAAACCGCTGCAAATTTCAGGAAATTTCTCACGAGTCACCTAATTACCCCCGTTTTGGAGAAAACCCATGTCTCAGTTTTTTTTAATTCATCTTAGTTTGCTCAGAAAATCCATTTTAAAATCGCGTGTTGAAACTGGTGCGATTTCGTGAAGCTTTTGGCAATAGAAATCAATTGCTGTGCATGGTAATGGAGTCCAGCATACGAAGGTAAAGAATTTAAGGAATGAAATAAAGCTTTTGATCTATATTTGATTGTCATTCACGCCAACAACTTGACAATGTGTTTACAATGAAAGAGCAAATTCAGAGTTGTGATTTTTTTTTTTTTTTTTTTTTTTGTGAGAACTAATCAACTCTTAAGGCAATTACCCACTATTTACTGCATCCATTCTACACCACCCGGCTTTTCTTATTGGAGGATTTCAGTCTCCAGTTAAGGTCGGTACGCAGATCAATTTTTCAGCAAGAGTTTTTTTATTTGAATAAATCAATTGATTTTCTGATCTTCCTGATCGCACGAAGCGCAGGAAGAGAGCATACTCATCGCTTGATTTGTTTTTATTTATGCAGGGGGGTGTTTTTGAAATGAAAAAATTTAAAACTAGCTAAACATTAAAACATCAGAAAATTCAAACTTAAACTCCTTTGCGAAGATCCTGCTGTCACCAGGGTTCACAAATTATTTTGTCTAAAGAAAAATGCTAGTACTAAATTAAATTTCTAATGCCTAATCCCTTAGCACCATCCCCAGCAACGGCGCCAAAATGTTGGGCAATTTATTTGAACAAATTGCTACATTAAATTATCGACCAGGGAAACTCGTGAGCTTGTGATGGTGCCAGCAATATATATGCAGGAGTAGGCAACTAACTCTATGTCTAACTAAATTGTTAATGATTCAATATAATATGCAAGGGAAGTTCTCAGATAAACAGGCTCCTAACTTAGGAGGTCCTGGTTGTCCTTCCCTACAGTATCATAGAGAAATCATTCATAAAACCAGAAACTTGAAATAAAGACAAGGCTATTCAAAAGCTGAACTCTAACTCAATTAGTTTAAAAAGAGGAATAATATTGAAATGGTTCTTGACTCAAGAAATCCACTTTCACCTCAATTACCACTTAATGAATCAGAGATTAAAACCACGAACTTAAGATGGATAAATTATTAATGAAAGAAGCTCTTAACTTAAGAGACATGTAAAGTATTCCATTATAATTCATTCATCTTAATATCAAAAATCTCAACAAGAAACTACTTGCACACAAACAAAATCACACACAAATCCTTAAACATCTAAGCAATGAAATGAAACAAAATCTAATATGAAATAAAATTTTTCTCTCATCCTTTTAGAGTGAGCTCAATTCTCTTAAGAACAAGACAAATTATTCCATATACTACATTAAGGAAACTTATATCTAAAACTACATAAATTCCATAAATTCATATTCTACATTAACACAATTTACATCTAAAACTACATAATGGAAATATATGAAAAATGAAGCTTTATCTTATTCCATCATCAATTGGATACAATGCTCTAAGAGTCCTCCCCTTGGAATGGAGGAGGTACTCCTATTTATACAAAGAGAGGAGTAACAAACTCATAATGATCATCCACTAATATCTCTAACCATCTAGACACATAACCCTATCCTCCATGATCTCCTCCATAATCTTTTCCATGAGGTTTATCTTCTTAAATTCGAATTTGATCATCCAAGGCCACATAAAGGTGTCTTGGAAGCTTCCTTTGTGCCTACACATGTCAACAAACTCATGCTAATTGTTAGGCATAAGTATAAGCATATTATTTTCTAAGTTTTAGCCATAAATTCACTTTAAAATGTTAAGAATTAATAAACTTTGGAAAAACATAGTTATTACCCAATAATGAAGTGAATGTAATGATATGGAGGTGGAATGGAGGTGACATGAAGGTAAAATGTGAAGATATTGATGAATAATGGAGTGAAAATAGGGACTATTTTGAGGCCCAACACACATTAACTCAGTATGTATGGGGAAAGCCTATAGCTGAAAACCCCGCAGCTATATGTGTATATTATAATGGAGAAAACATGTAACAACTCAGTACAATACTCCTCACAAGTACTCAGTACTATCTCATGAAGTTACACACAAACTAGCTTGGTTTTGCCCAAGTCACAGGTTCAAAACCCACCACTAATTGCCTGCCTCTATTGCGCAATCAAGGCTGATCTTATGAGAGATCCAAGGTTCAAATCTCCTTGGCTTCACTATGCAAGCATCATGGGCAATTTCCTCCAAGTGTGGTGCAAATCTCATGCACAACTGATGTCATAACTGATAGTTGTACTCACCCTTTCATCTACCTCTTTCACTGGTCTCCACTGAACTGTCCATGCACTGTAGTGAACTGATGTGTTCTTGAGTTGAATAATGAGTTACTAATTAATGAATTAAATAATATTTAATTCACTCCACTCATAACTAATTGATTATCTAGTTAAACTAATCTCAACTAGTTCAACTAAGTTAAACCGAACACAACTCCACCAACTGTCTCATCAACTCCACCAAACTTTTGCCACTGAAGTCCTAACTGAAGTCAACCATGCATGAGCTCACCTAACCCATAAGAAAAGCGTATTTCCTTCTGTCAGTTGCATGTGCCACATCTGTAGCTCGAACTGAAGTGCTCCAAGAGAGTAAACTGAAGTTTATAGTCCAAATATTATTAAGGGTAAATAATATTTGACTTCCCTATTTTAAGGAAGGCAGTCTAAAAATAGAAATCACCTGAAAGTCCAAAAAATAGAAGTCCATCTATTCTTACTAACATGACTCATACTCCAAGAATAACATACTGCCACCCCTGGATCATGCTCCATATGTCTAAAAATAGACATAGTCTAAAAATAGACATTGCGCCAGAATTTGCCTGCGGGCCCACTTAGTGAAGGCGACTTCATTTCACTAAGCTCCATCATCTTGCTGCATTTTCAACACTCCCTCTTAGCAAGATATGGATTATCTGCAACCCCTATCCTGCCTCTGTGGAATTCGAACTTGCTCTTGGTGAGCGCCTTCGTCAGGATGTCGGCATCCTGATCCTCCGTGGGAACATATGAAAGAATCATGATTCTCCACTGAACACAATCTCTGATATGATGGTACCTGATGTCGATGTGTTTGGACCTATCATGAAATACTGGATTAGCCAAGAGTTTAATGCAACTCTGGTTATCACAGTAAATCATTGTAGGCTCCAAATGCAACCCGAACAATCCAACGAGGATCTTCCTCATCCAAATAGCCTCGCATGCAGCCAAGCTTGCTGCCATGTACTCGGCCTCTGCTGAACTGAGTGCCACGGATCTCTGCTTCCTGCTGTACCAGGAAACTGCTGTCGATCCAATGCTGAAAACTCCTCCAGATGTGCTCTTTCGGTCCGTTGGGCTCCCTGCCCAATCTGCATCAGTGAAGCCAGAAAGCTTCGCTCCATCCTCCTGTCTGTACCATAGACCATATCTCGATGTGCCACTAATATAGCGCAATACATGCTTGCCTGCCTTCCAAAAGAGCTTGGTAGGCTTAACCATAGCTTGCGAAAGCTGGTTAACTGCATAGCATATATCGGGTCGAGTATTGACCAAATACATCAACGACCCCACCAACTGTCGATAGACAGTGGCATCCACTACCTCCTCCGAAGTAGCATCTCCCTTCCTCCATCCACCAGGAAGAGGGGTATCAACAAGCTTGCAGCCTTGCATGTTGAACCTCTCCAGAATCTCCCGGGCATACTTGCCCTGAGAAACAAACAGTCCTCCACTGCGCTGCCAAATCTCCAATCCCAAGAAATAATGAAGGATGCCCAGGTCCTTCATCTCAAACTCTCGTGCAAGATCATCCTTGCATGAAAGTATCAACTGCTCGTCGCCAGTCAAAATCAGATCATCTACATACGGTACGATGATCAACAGCTTCCCCTCCACCACAATCTGGTACAGGTTTGGATCCGCCTCACTCTTGGAGAATCCAAGCCCGGTGAAGTAGCTGTCTATCTAAGTGTACCAAGCACGAGGTGCTTGCTTCAGCCCGTACAGTGCTCTCTTGAGTCAGCACACATGCGACTCACTGCTGAAGATCTCAAAACCTTCAGGCTGCTCTATGTACACCTCTTCCTCAATAACTCCATTGAGGAACACAGTCTTCACATCCATCTGATGAATGTGCCACCCCATCTGCGCTGAGAGAGCAAGGATCGTCCGTATGGAGGAGTACCTTGCGACAGGTGCAAAAGTCTCCTCATAGTCAATCCCCTCGATCTGTGAGAAGCCACGGGCGACAAATCTCGCCTTGTACTTCTCCACACTCCCGTCAGCCGCCTGCTTCACCTTGTAGATCCATTGCGAACCCACCACTGATTTCCCAACCGGTCTTGGGACAATCTCCCATGCACTGTTCCTGATGATCGAATCATATTCTTCGATCATGGCATCAACCCATGCGGGTTCCTCCATGGCTTCCTCAAAAGAGGATGGCTCCATCACAACACATTGACTCACAAGAGTCATGTATCCAGTGTACCGATCCGGTGACTGTCTCTGTCTGCGCTGTGCTGTAGGTGGTCCTACAACCTTCTCTGCATCCCGAGCCAGTCGCTCAGCTTCTGTAGTGCGCATGCGCCCTCTGATGGTTGGCGCTGCCTGGGTGGTTTCTTCCACCTCCTGAACGTCCTCTTGTGGCTGATCCACATCCGGAAGCTCCTCCTTAGGAACTAACAGCTCCTCATCTGCATGCAAGTGTAGCTCCCTCTCAAGCGAACAATGCATGGCTTTCTCCTCCTGAAACTTGATATCCCGTCGCACAACAGTCTTGCGACTGTCTGAAAAATACACCCGATAGTTGTGAGGTGTATCAGTGTACCCCACAAATATTCCAACCTCAGCGGTCAGATCCAGCTTCTTTTTGGCATCCTTCGTCACATGCATGTAGACAGGTGAACCAAAAATTCTCAAATGAGAAATGTCAGGTCTCTTACCAGAATAAGCCTCCTCCGGTGTACTCATGCCAAGAACCTTGTGAGGACAACGGTTCTGCACATACACTGCTGTATTGCATGCCTCAGCCCACAAGTGAAGGGGTAGGCCCTGATCATGCAACATCGCCGTGCAGCACCCACGATCGTTCTGTTCTTCCGCTCAGCCACCCCGTTCTGCTGTGGGTTATGGGGTGCGATGAGCTCTCTCCGAATCCCTTCTGCGCTGCAGAACTCCTTGAATTCAGCCGAGATGAATTCACCACCGTTATCACTCCTTAGAGCAATCACCTTCTTCCCCGACTCCTTCTCGACCGGTGCTTTAAACTCATAGAACTTCGCGAATGTATCGCTCTTCTTCTGCATGAAGAAGATCCAGCACTTTCGAGAGAAATCATCAACAAAGATCACATAATACCTGTGCTTTGCTGTCGAAGCAACTGAGAAAGGACCACACACGTCTGTGTGAACTCTCTCAAGGATCGTCGTGGCGCGACTATCCTTCTCGTGAAAGGTGGCTTTCACATATTTTCCCAAAGTACACCCCTTGCACTGATCTGACTGCGTAAGGGTGCCCTTAGGAATCCCAGTAGAAATCTGCTGTAGTATCTTCAAAGCTTCGTGGTGAAGGTGGCCCAATCTCCTGTGCAACAGTTCGCCCTCATCATCCGGGTTCACCGCTTCTCCCGCCTTGCATGCCATTGCTGCGCAGCCATCTACTTGCAACTGATAAAGGTTCTTGGTTCGAACCCCTATCTTTCGGGTCTCTCCAGTAGTCTTACTGCGCAGGAAGGCTTTTCCTTCGCTGAAAACTACATCATACCCCTTATCTTCCAACATCGCCACAGAGATCAAATTTTTCTTCAATCCAGGTACATGCATGACATCCTTCAATACAAAGGGTTTACCAGACTCCCTCTGAAAGGATATGGTACCGATACCAGTCGCACTGTATCTACCATCATCGCCCATCTCGATGTGCACACCCAAATCTTTGTCCTCCAGATCTGAGAACAAATCCCGATCTCCCGTCATATGAAATGACGCACTGCTATCCAAGAACCACACCGATCCCAACACACTTGAAACCAAGCATGCAATCAGTGAAAAGTCAAGCTCGAACTGTGAAGCCAAAGCTTCTCCATCTGCAGATCTTCCCGCTTGCTTGTTCTTCTTCTTCTTTGGACAATTTGTAGCATAATGTCCGTGATCATGGCAGTGAAAACATTTCACTTTCGCCATATCCTGCTTCTTTCCCTTAGCTCCAGAATGAGAGGTTTTCTTACCCTTCCCTTTCTTAGCTTTGGACACCAAAGCGCAGTTTTCTTCATCAGCTCCCTTTGATGAAGATCCATCTCGAGTAGTCCTCCTTATCTCCTCCTGCATGAGATCCGCCCAAAGGCGCTCCCATCCCGGCAGCTTCTCCCGACCATTGACACTATCTTGATATGAGTGCCAAGCCTTCGGAAGACCAAGGAGAGCCAGGTTGACCATATCCTCGTCTTCGACAGTCACCCCCACACTTCCCAGCTCATCTCTGCATTGAGTGAACTTCGTGAGGTATTTGGCGATACTGTCGCCTTTCTCCATCTTGATGTTTCTGAGCCTATCTTTGAGTGCCAGCTTCCTTTGGTCACTCTTACTCTGGAATAGATCCGTCAAAGCTTTCCACATTAAATATGGAGAAGCCTTTCCATGCAGGCTGGATACAATATGATCCTTGATGCCCTCCAACAGGATCCTTCGACATTTCACCATCTTCTTTTGCCATGCTTCGACTTCAGCAGGATCAGTGGGCTTTTGGACATCTGTATCAACGAACTCCTTAAGACCATTATTTTCTAATACTACCTCCATGCGATCCTTCCATGCAACATAATTCGAACTGCCTTCAAGGGCATATTCGAGTCGCAAACCGTTGAAAGACATTTTCAACTCCGGCACCAAGAAAACAAAACTGCTGCAAAATTCGAATTCCAACTCAAAGCTCAACCGCTCTTGATCTGTGAGAACAAATTATTTCTAGCACAGAGATCGACTGCAGGGGAATTTACTGGATATATCACCTTTCAAAGGAAAGGATGGATCTAGAGGCTACCTGGCCCGCATGCAGACTCTGTCTACCGAAATAAGTTTGTAATCACTGTGATGATCAATCTCTGCTCCGATAATTAACCTAGCTCCGATACCATGTAGAAATTTGCTGAATAAAGAAGTTTTATCCACCGAGATTATCCTGATCACATATCAATTCGAATTCATATGCAACACATAATCTCTTCCACTCAGATCATCACACATGTGGAAATAAAACAAGTGATAGCACATCAAATCATCATACACATTAACACAATATGTATGGGGAAATCCTATAGCTGAAAACCCCGCAACTATATGTGTATATTATAATGGAGAAAACATGTAACAACTCAGTACAATACTCCTCACAAGTACTCAGTACTATCTCATGAAGTTACACACAAACTAGCTTGGTTTTGCCCAAGTCACAGGTTCAAAACCCACCACTAATTGCCTGCCTCTATTGCGCAATCAAGGCTGATCTTATGAGAGATCCAAGGTTCAAATCTCCTTGGCTTCACTGTGCAAGCATCATGGGCAATTGCCTCCAAGTGTGGTGCAAATCTCATGCACAACTGATGTCACAACTGATAGCTGTACTCACCCTTTCATCTACCTCTTTCACTGGTCTCCACTGAACTGTCCATGCACTGTAGTGAACTGATGTGTTCTTGAGTTGAATAATGAGTTCTAATTAATGAATTAAATAATATTTAATTCACTCCACTCATAACTAATTGATTAGCTAGTTAAACTAATCTCAACTAGTTCAACTAAGTTAAACCGAACACAACTCCACCAACTGTCTCATCAACTCCACCAAACTTTTGCCACTGAAGTCCTAACTGAAGTCAACCATGCATGAGCTCACCTAACCCATAAGAAAAGCGTATTTCCTTCTGTCAGTTGCATGTGCCACATCTGTAGCTCGAACTGAAGTGCTCCAAGAGTGTAAACTGAATTTTATAGTCCAAATATTATTAAGGGTAAATAATATTTGACTTCCCTATTTTTAGGAAGGCAGTCTAAAAATAGAAACCACCTGAAAGTCCAAAAAATAGAAGTCCATATATTTTTACCGACATGACACATACTCCAAGAATAACATACTGCCACCCCTAGATCATGCTCCATATGTCTAAAAATAGACATAGTCTAAAAATAAACATTGCGCCAGAATTTGCCTGCGGGCCCACTTAGTGAAGGCGACTTCATTTCACTAAGCTCCATCATCTTGCTGCATTCTCAACAGAAAGTAGAAACAAAAGACTTAAGGAGCACGAGGCTGATATCAGATATGAACGATCACGCACCTCAGCCCTTGCAGAACACTCATAAAAAACCAAACACCAAATACGTCTGGAGGATGCAACAATCATCGAAAAAGAAGAGCACTACCAAAAAAGAAAAATTAGAGAAGCCCTTGAGATTATAAAACATCCAGATAATCTTAATAGAGATGGTGGAGTTGAAATTAGTGACACTTGGAGACCCCTTCTTCGACAAATTTGTTCTTCCAGAAACCCCCTCCATTGACGTTTAATTTTCAGGTATACAACCCCAGGTATGTTCCTCCTCCTTTGGATTCCATTCTAGTTTAGTTTTAGTTTTAATTAAATAAAATTCTAATTATTATCCCTATTAATTAATTTTTATTTGTCAAAATAAAAGTTAATTATCAATTGATAATTATAAGGATTTTATTCTATTCCCCCCTTAAAAAATTTCTCTCCAGCCTAGTAGTCCTTTTTCCTAGCCTTATAGATTATTTGGTTTATTATTATAAGCATTAATTCTCTAATCAAAACTTAAACAAATCTTTATAGCTCTAGTTAGAACATTATAGGTATTTAATTTTAATTATTTAATAAAATTAAATATATAATAAATTAAAATGATATATTTAATAAACTTAATATATCATTTTAACTCAATTATATATTTATATTTTATTAAATCCATTAACTTGTTTTTTCTAATAATTAGTCACCTCTTAGTTTTTAATTTTTAGCAAGCCTCTTCCCTATTTTGTTATGAATTCTCTTTTTGCATTTAATTAAATATATAATAAAATTGGATATATAATTAATCAAAATGATATATTTAAATAAACTAAATATATCCTTTTATCTCAATTATATATTTATATTTTATTTTGTCCTCAATTTATTGAACTTTTTCCATAATAGTATTTTTCTAGTCTTTTAAATTAAATTAATTTAGAACTTAGAAATATTTTTAGAATTTTAGACCAGTAAATATCATAGGTTTCTAACCTTAAATTAAATATAAAAAAATTTTCTGAATGAGGATTATAATTATTTTAAAAATATTTAGAAAGTAAATAATTTATATTATATAATATTATAGACATTGGTCGGCTCTTTTCTTGAAAATCTACTTCTACCTCTATTTATGGTCTAGGTCCTTTCTCTCTTTTCTTCATTTAAAAAAGTCCTGATGATGGATCCCCGTTGGGATTCGAAACGTCGACACTCGTTCTCTAGCAATGTGGATAATCCGGAAAACTTTTTAATAGTTGTTGAAAAATTATATGAAACATTAAACTCGAAGGAACTTGCAATAATAAAATGGGAGACAGTACTTAAGAACCCCATTTTGGAGCTTGAGTCTGAAAGACAAGCAAAGAATGCTGCAGATACAGAAAAATATGGTTCCAAGAGGACATTAAATCACATAAGATCTATTCCAGACATTCACTATAGGAGGGTTTTAATGGCCATTCAAGTCGTATCACCGAATGTTTTTTCTGAAGCCTATGCAGAAAAAATTAAGACAGATATTGTGGAATATGAATGTGAAATGCAAGAAAGTATTGTAAGAGAAATGGCAAAGTCAGATATAGCGATATTTTTTACAAGGAGTCCAGACTTCTTTTACAAACAGGAATTAATGGCCATTCAAGTCATATTGCCAAACATTTCATTTGAAACATATGTAGAAATTATTAAGGGACATATATTGGAACTTCAATCTGTAAGACAAGTGAGGATGGCGTACCCAGATATTTCATTTAATTACTTGAAGATGGTCGCAGATAAAGAAATCAATCAAAGTGGTGAAATTGCAAGGGAACAGGAAGAGACCCTCCATCAAATCTCAGAGACTTGGAGGGTAGAAAAAAATATTGCAAAACAATTAGATGAAGCTTTAAGCTTGAAACAATCAAATGAAGGAATTAAGAGAAAATAGAAACGACTGAAGGAGGCTATCTTGGAGCTTGAAAGTGAAAGGCAAGCAAGACAGGCAGCTCAAACAGAAAAAGCATGTTTGGAGACAACGCTAAATCACTTGAAGGTGATTTTAAATAGAGATCTAAAGAAAAGTGACGAATTCAAGAGGCAGAGAGATGAGGTTCTTTGTCAACTGGCAGAAGCTTGCAGAGAAAAAGAAAACATTGCCAAGCAATTGGATGAAGTATCTAGGGAAAGGAATGATGCACTCAATCAAAATGAAGAAACTTGGAATGAAAATAGAAGGGTTGCAATACAATTAGCTCAGGTTTTGAGATTGAATGAAATTGTAGTTAGGCAGAAGGATGCAAGACTTTTGGAGGTCTGTCAGAACTTGAATTTGAAAAGATCAGGCTATTGCACGTTCGTGTATTGTAAGATATTTTATTGCACATATGCAGCCCACTTTAAAATTTCATGAATATATTTGAAGGCTTCATTCACTGTGCTGTGATTTCATGCCTTCATTTTCCATATAAACAACTTATGGCTGCTAAGAGATGCATAGAGATCCTCGAATTTCATTGCCACATAATAGTAAGCTTGATGGTCTAGTGACTGATTGTTGTGGTGTGCTTCCACTGGACTGAAATCCTTAAACTACTCACATACAGTAAGTGGCACTCTGTTAATTTTCTCCTAAAAAATGTCATATTTATTTAGTAATAGAATGAATGGTGTATCTCTGAAACATGAATGCTCCACAACATTCTCAAAAATTTATTTGCTGAAGGTCATCTTATTTCTCAACCCACTTTTGGTCATATTCACGTATAGCAACACAGAAGATTACAGCTCGTACATTCTCAAATATTTCCAGCCACTTACAACCTTCATTCAATCCTTTATTATTTACTCTAATAAGATGATACTTCAAAGTTAGAGTTGGAAAATCAAAGTTTTCATTATAAGGTTCTGACATTGGAATGCGATCATCAGTTGAAAATTCTATAAATGCTAACCCATTACTTTGAGTCACTCTAGCATATAAAATGTGAGATTCTGACTAATTGTATGCATTATTTGATACCTCAATAGCCCGTTCCTAGAAGTGACCAGCAACATTAGGGAGGACATGCAGCTCATTTATTCTTGCATACGTAGCCTGAATTGCAGGGTCCCTCCACATTTCATCAACTATTGGGGCATACTCACATTTTGTAGCTGGGAAAAAACCATCTAAATCCCCCATTGCCATAATTTGCAGAAGCCAATTGGAAAAATGTTTCAATTTTGGATTGAGAGAGTAAGTACATTGAGCAGCTTCTTGATCATCACTTTCATCTGAGGCAGAAACTTGTTCATGTACACTAGAACCATCCATATCTGCTAACATTTCCTCCTCAAAATTCTCATGCCCCTCAAGCAATATGCAAAGGTATTTATATAGGTTGATCTGTATCATCACTTCGATGTTTTGCAAGCTCCTCCTGTGAAAAATTCTCACCCTTGTAGAGAAATTTTTCCTGCTTGAAAATTGTACTAGCACCAAAGCCTTCATATCCAAGTAACAAGAGCTTTTGAATCTTCTTCTCCTTCAAGCATTCTTGGACAGAACTTCTGGAATGATTATCTGTATTTTCCCTCGAGCCCTCATAGTTACTCTAAGGGGTAGGTAACGATAGTAAAGAGCATATCAACCTTGTTGAGAAATTAGGGCGTTTAATTCAATTTCTCTTTCATGATAATTAATTGTGAACTTGTTATGCTTCTTTTACTTAGATCTTATCTTTGTTAGCTTATTATGTCTTTCATGAAGTCAATTATCAAAACACAAGAGACACAAAGTTTAGGCTCTTCAAGCCAGGGCCAAAACCTCTCCCTCTTGGAGAGGAAAACCCAAAACAAATTCTTCTTATAGATCTTCCATTGACGAGTACCATAACCATGAAATAGACCCTTAACACCAGTATGCCTCCAAGACCCTTGTCACTACTCTTCTCGGCTTCTCTATCTGATCTCTTCTTTCTACACTACATTGCACCTTTACTAGGGAAGCTTGGTCCCTAGTCTAGCAGCCCCAAACTGTGTGCTTCTTCTTGGCTTCCTTTGATTTTATCCTTAGCTTCCTAAAGTCTTCTTCTCGGCCTACTTCCAATATCCTTTGGACATCTTTGAAACTCAAGATCGAGCTTTTATTCATGATGTTGTAGCCTTCCTCTTTATTGTGATTACCTTCGGCCTCCCTGAGATATACGAGATAAACTTGCAGACCAAAACAGAGATATGATAAGACTTTATTCCTTCGATAGCACACCTCCTTTCTTGACCTAATCACAGATCCTTTCATTGTTGTATTGCCTTCTTCACGCATTTTTCTACACACTAGAAGAGAGACTTATCTTTTGCTTTGATAGCCTTTTGTCTGAAATGTGCGAGGTGGTATAGACCCAGAACAAAGGTAAGTATACCTCTTCTTTTCTTCCCAGACTAGCCTCCTATTCTTGCATCAATGTAGACCCAAACTTCGCTCTTCTATCACAGACATGATCCAAAATTTCTTACACCATAATGAGGCCGCATCATCCTTTATATAGTGTCTGGCTTTAGCTTGTAGGCCGACATGAGGTTTGTGTGTAAGCCGACTTCATCAAGGAGAATATTCACCATCTTTAACTAAAGCCAGACACTATCTTTATCTTCTTCATTACATAAATTCATAATTACAAGTCATTATGAAGACCGAACTTAGTTACATGTTCCAACATTCCCTCTTAACTAGGGAGGTATTCATAATGGTACATAGTCACTCTCAATCTGAAGAATCTCATAAGAAAAATTTGATTGGTAATCCATCTATTATAGCATCTTATTAACCAACATTGTCACAGTGCAAGGCCTTGATTAAAAACTCCATCTCTTCATGAGACCATGAACTACAATGCTGGCGAGACCAATTATTATAGACATCTTCATTATTGTCTCCAAGGTACATACTCCACCCGCGTGTTCACCGAGTATGACCTCATAGGACTATTCTTTTGGGGATAGCTAATCCTTAAAGAATACCCGTCCTTTCACGATTACTCTTACCTTGGATGCCCTAATACATCCCCAAAAGAGTATCAGATGCCAGAGGATTATCCAATCCCACATTATGTCTTCTCGGTGAAGACCAGAATGATACATCTATCTCTCCCTCTTAATTAGGGAGGACATACCCATTCCTATCAAGGAATTTTCTCAAGCTCCCTCTTATCCAAGGACTTGTCAAGGCTCCCTCTTAGCCAAAGACTTGTCCAGGCTCCTAGGGACTTGCTTCCAAGTTTCTACTAGGTAATAAACTTATTACCAGCCCCCCTCTTAATCAGGGACCTATAGAAGCAATGATGAAAACACTTAGCTGCTCATGAAGAACTACTTTATTTGATTTCATGAATTTCTTCATTGTTGAGGAGTATTAATCATTGGGATATCTTAATTAGGGCTCAAATCACCCATCACTTTTGATTTTTGTCCGAAAGTGATCCATCAAATTTTCATCTGGTCTACCTTTATATCATGCTACTTTCCTTCGAACCATACTTCTTCCAAGGATCTTACATCCTGCAATATGGTTATCAACTTATGGAAGACATATACTTCCCTTTGGCTACTCTGAATAAGCTCATCATATATTATTCAATTATAAATATGAATACTTAAATCAAAATTTACCTTAGTGATGATCTTTCACCATGAAATCCTTCTTGTAGGCTTCGACATCCTTTTTTATCTCCTAAAGATGTATTGTCAAGGGTCTCTATATTTTCCATACTTCTATTAGAGTCCAGATATCTTCCTTGGAGATCTCCTAGTCAAGTCTTCTTGGCTTTCTTGGATGTTGATTGCTTCTTTCCATGGTTGTACTTCCCATGATATTCCTTTTTCTTTCTCCATGGTTTTATTTCATTCCCAAGAACTTCCATTGCACAGTTCCTTGATAATGTACAACCACCTCATATTCCATATGAGGACATATTATGTCGATTTCATCTAGTGTAGATCATGCCCTTTTGGCAACCTGTGCATCAGAAGAGTTTCTGTTTTCTATTTTGATTATACTTCTAAAGATAGAAGTATACTACCTGCAACCACGTGGCATGACTTCATAGCATCCAGTGTCAACATATATATACATGTACCTCATTATTTTCCTTTTGGGTCATCCTGCAACAGGTTTCCTTAGAATGAAAGAGTTTCATTTTCTTGATCTGCTTCATCAATATGTCATCATATTCTAATCCCAAAATTCTGTAAGTTAGAATTCTTGATGAAACCTTTTTCTTTCTTCCTATCAGTGAATCCAAAGAGGATTCCATTAGAAAATGCCAACACCTGTTTCCGTATAGATTATTGAATGATGACCCTTGATCTAGATGACCGCCTTACATAAATATTGTTTTCTGTGAGGTTCCTAGGAGCCTCTTCTTTCATGGCACTCTTGTTGATTGTTGTGGTCTTATTCCTTGGAAGGTTTTATCAACACGATTGCCATGCAAGCTATTATACATTGTCTTGAAACTTCCCTATTTTTGCAGAGAAGTTAGCGTCATGCTAGTGATTAATTTGAAATTGTATTTTAGTGGAAAAATTCAATGTTTTTTGGTGGAATAGTTCATAATTTATTCTGATCTATTTTTGCAAGTGTACTAGTCACAATGATAAATGTGTGGTTTACTTCAGAGGGTTCTCAGTTCTTTCTAGATACGCTTTTCATCATTTGCTTTAAATACTTCTCTAGTGCTTTACCTTCATATTTTATCCCCTGCACAATTGCTCCCGAGGTCCATGTTGTTATGTTTATTGGTTGTTTCTGTGGAAAATTTTTCCTGAGGTTCTGCAAGGTAAATCCAAATGGAAAAAATACTATTTTACATATTGATATTTGTTCAAGAAATTCTTGTGTGATACGTGAATTTCATAAATCTAGATTTCTATTTCATTATCTATATCAATATATAAGAACAAACCCATGGATTGTTCATATTTCTCAAACTATGGAGTTGTTTCTTTCCTGTTGCATGTTCTTTTATATTGTTATGGTGTGATTCAAATTTTTAGTTGTGCTTTTCAATTATTCTCCTACGTAGTACATGCTTTGTTAGATTATATCAAAAGTTATTCTTATTGTCTTTTTTATTATGTATATTGAACATATTATTTCTAGCAACTTTTGATCTTCCTAGATTTTCTATTCCTTTTGTGTATCTTTGCACCTTTAGGAGCAATTGCTAGTTTAAAGTCTAATTCTTTAAAGGGTGCTAGCTCAATGGCAGAGCACCTGATTTACAAGCAGGAGGTTGGTGGTTCGATTCCATCGTGCCCTAATATTCACAGGGAATGAGGACGATCAGTTTTTGGTGACGGATGATAGTTTGACCATCACCAATGAGCTTATGGTGACATTTTTCGACCCTCACCAAAATATGAAATGGTGACGGTCAACGAACGCCACCATATATACACATCAATAGTGACGACCATTAAAGGTCCGTCACCATAAATCTTTGTTGTTGATATGAAATGGTGAGGGTCATTGTTTGTCATTATAGTCATTATTCGTGATGGGCCTTGATGTCACCAATGATTTTATGGTGACGGTCAATGAACGTCGCCATATATATGCACCAATAGTGACAGCAATGAAAAGTCCATCACAAAAAATCTTTGTTGTTCATATGAAATGGTGACGGTCACTATCCGTCATTATAATCAATATTCGTGACGGACCTTGAATGTCACCAAAACACATACTTTTGGCGACGCCACCTTTGGTGACGTTCAGTTTTTTGGTGATGGAGGCTATTGTCTATCACCATTGCTCATATGAAATGGTGATGGTCACTATCCGTCACTATAAATCATTATTGGTGATGGTCCTTGAATGCCACTACAACACCTATACTTTCAGCGACGCCACCTTTGGTGACGTTCAATTTTTGGTGACGAAGGCTCTTTTGACCCTCACCAATGAGCTTATAGTGACCATTTTCGCCCCTCACCAATGCCCTTTTTTCTTGTAGTGATTTTTCAAATGTCCTCTTCTTAAACCTTCACACGGGTGGCAAACTACGACTGCTACCTTACTTCGAGGCAGTATTATTCCTCTTATGAAACCTTCCTTGAACATGAATATGTTGTTGTTCAACACTATTAACCTACGTCTAAATTACATCACCTCTTTCACCAAATATGTTCTCATTCCCCTAAGATTTTCTAGATTAAGATTGTTGGTTCAACACTTGTTTAATTATGTTTAAATTTTTTAGAATTTGGGTGTTAAGTTGTTGCTTCTCTTTCACCAATATGTCATTATTGGGTTTGAAATTGAGAACCTCCACCTTAAGGCTTCTCGTGGAATCCTCTTGGTCTCTGTCTTATGACTTTCTTATCTTGTAAACATTTGATTGAGTTCTTGCATTTCCCACATTGATATCCAATTCCCTGACTTCTTCTTCTATGATGTTAAATGCTAACATTTCCTCAACTCCTTCAATTATCATGATGTATCTTGTCTTTTTGACCTTACTCTCTTAGTTATATTATCCATAATTCTCACCCAATTTGAAATTTTGCAGCCACTAGTGTGTTTTTTCATAATATTTTTTTTTGTCTTCTCCCTTGAAAATTATTGACACCTGAGTAGGAAGTCATGCTCTCTAGAATTTTTAACTTAACTAAAACTCTTCTCCTCAAAACCCCTATAGCTTTCTCCTTGATTTCTAGAAATTTCCTACCTCCAAATATAGTTTCTAAGTTACTACATGTGTTTTTCTGGAAATTACCTTTCTTCTGGCTATTTACGAGCTAAATTCTAACACCTCGGAGAAAGTAAATGGCCCTATAAATTATAATATGTATTTTCCCTATTCTTCCACTATTAAAAAGTCAAAATCCAAATTAATTTTCGAATTAATCTTGTTTTTTCATCACAATACACACTCTTCAATTTCATTTAGAGGTAACCAATGCCTTCACGAGTTCAACCAATATGCACTTGTTGATTTGACACCCATGATAAGGCCCATTCCACATGGCATGGCCATAGCTAAGGTTGGGCCCAACCCTTCTCGAACCTACCCTTTGTCACCCATTCATAACCTCTCGATCATAAGCATGGAATTAGAGGCTAAGTTACATATGAAATCAACCTTACATCACCCTAAGGACATTGACCATGTCATCCCCTACAACACACTAGCATAAGTCAGTTGGCCATCCCCCTGACCTCATATCCTCCTCTTGGCACCTTGTGGTAGATGAGAAACACACACCCCAGGGTCCTCCATGCACTCTTGTACATTATTAAATGATATATATATATATATATATATATATATCCCTCCAGATGATTAATGATTTTGATGATTCAAAAGTAACCTACAATTAGGATTAAAGGTGTGGTCCATCCCAAATCGATGGTCGAATCTTTGTCTATTGAATGGCCTTGAAACCATCAAACTCCCAACATGCACAAATTTTAACATGAATCTACACTATGATGATATCTGATAATCCATACCTATTTCATCCAATGATCATCATGGACATCGGGCTCCAACTTTACCAACCTTAGATAACCTCCCATGGTCTAATGGGATCTTAGTTTTTCCTCTCATCATTGTTCCATTACTGAGGAAAAAAATTCTCTATCAACTAACACCCTCCAAATTCTGTCAATTTTCGTTCCTATGCATTCTGTTGATTATCCTACCATGTTTTGTCTCCTTGTCATAGTTCCACTTCCATTCCTTAGTTCATGTGTGGCTTGCGATGGTTTCTGTTGTTGTTGGCCCTACCTCTAGACTATCATGGCCTATCCGCTATACCCCTTGACACTAATATAATGACCTTTATGGCATAACTCCTCCGAAATTCGATGGCTACACCTAGAAACTTGGACTCATGATGGGTTCCAACCTTGTAACCATTCCATTGCTATAAAAACCCTCAGGCCATACGGGCCCTTGAACCCCTTTGTGAGACAAAAATCAATGGGGAAGGTAAGGATTCTACCATGAAACCATGTCCCCAATTGAAAATTTTTATATTATATACGTATATATATATTTTAATAAAAGAAAATAAAATCCTTGTAATAAAATCAACCATCTTGTGAAACAAAATTATCCCTTAGAGGATAAATTTGGCCATTTTTTTCTTTAAATTTTTTTTTCTGCTTGCAATCATTTAAAATTTTCAATCCCTTCCTAGAAACCTGTACTCTTTTTTAGGTTTAATTTTAATAACTCCTACCACTGTGAATTTCTTCAAATCGTTGGGAGATAATTTACAATTTCTCATTTTGCATCCCAAATCTAGCCCAATCAAGCCCAATGTTGGAAAATGAGCTCTGATACTACCTTTTAATGTCCCTAACTACCCCTGGGAAATTTTTTGTAACCAATACTATTGTAATTTATAAAATTTTCACTACAGAAGTGATAGAACCGTAAATATTCCATGGATTCTCTTGCACTTGATAGTTCCCAGTTAGCGTGATTGCAATGCTAAATGTCATTACTACAATGTTTAACACATATAAAGCATAAATACACAAATGTGCAACATAAATTAAAGTATAAAAACATAAATGCACCAAAACCTTCTACAATGATTTAACCATAAATATAATATTCAACATAGTATAGAAATATAAATACTTATCTTGTTAGAAAATTATTTGTATAGAAATAATTTAAATGTATTTTTTTTAGATATTGTATATATTTATTGTAACAACCATAATAAAAAATCCACTTAATAAATTTAATAAAGAAAAAATAATAACCATGGTCATGGGACACATATTCCAAGCTCAATGTTGGGAAAAATTATAGTGATGGGTATCACTTATGATTGATTAATGGCTATGGAAATTTGCAAAGGCAATGACAAAGAATTTAGAACGGAAAAGTGACATTTATTGACATTTTATCTATGAAAATAATGGAAATTAGGAGAAAAGTGAGGTGAAAGGTCACAAGTTGCATGTGAGGAGGAACATTAAGGAAACATAATCGAAAATGAAGGAAATAGAGGCCTCATTAATAAAAAGGCTTCTAGGGATCAGTTCATAGCTTTCGGTTAGTTCGGTTTTGGAGCTCTCATTCTATTCTCTCTCTCTCTCTCTCATACTCGCAGAAACTTAGTGTTTTATTGGAGCACCCTCAGAGGAGTGTGGTATACTTTGGATTTGGAGCAAGAAGGAAAAGGAAAAGTAGGAAAGTGCAAGAGTACATCGGGATCAAAATCTACAATGGGTTTTTTTGCAGGTACCAAGTTGCATGTATGATTTCCTTGCTAGTTTTGGCATGCATGTGGTTTCTTGGTTATGATTTTTCATTGTCATGGAGGATTGCCTGGACTGACAGTGGTTTTTCCTATCCTTGTTATTGGGCCTCATAATTGTTTCTTTTTGACAATCCTTTTTCACCTATTTTGACCATCATAACCATCAATGGGCATCAAACCAGTGGATTCAACGCTTGATAGGTACATAATTGTCTCATATTTCATATGTTACTATTGTTCTTTATTATTTTCCTAATATTTGTATCAACTACCGGATTTTGATGTTTTTGCAGCTAAAATCTGATTTTGTCACTAATTCCATTGTTGAACAGGATCCAAAGTGCTAGCTGGAGAAAAATATATATGGGGATATAGCGATTAGTCTACTCAATGTTTTCCTCCTATCTTCATGAGTCTAATTTATGAAATAAGGTTCCAATTGAATGATGAAAGTTGAAAGTCAATAGGTTAGCTACAACAAGTGAGTGAGAAGTGAAGCGAATGCATCACAAATTTCTTTGTCTAATAGAAAATCGTGAGTGATTTCTGATAAGGATATTTTATAAGCTTAAATTAGTATTCTGTTAGCTAAGGAAGCTCTAACCATTTATGACAGAGGCTTTTTAAAAACCATGTAGCAGATATGTTATGGATCATCACTATTATTATTCTTTTATGCAGTAGTGAACTTTTAAACTTTGTTTTAATATAAAGCGAAGTTTTCCTCATCTCGATGCATGGTTGATATTTCAACTTATTTATGTTTCCATCTACTTGTAGGGAGACCCCTCAAGCATTAAGGGTTTTTCATTTATGTCATTTATATTCTGAATTTCATCTATGTTATTTCGATTTCTGAATTTTATGATCAATTAGATGGATGCATCCCCCTAACGTATCTTTATGTTCATTCTGAATTGAGAAATAGATTAGATGTGTAGTGTTTATATGAAGCACATGATTGATTTCATAGATAACAACCGCTTGGTTATTTTCTTCTATTAATTCAGGAGCACATGAATGGAGTTAGCATTGAGAGTTTGAATTAAGAACGAGATTCTAATTTTGAGAATTAAAGAATTAGTTTGTAGGTTTTATTTCAGGGAATGAGTGTTGTGAGTTTTATTTCAAAGCAAGAGTGGATTATCAACTTAAGAAAGTGTCAATATAGTTTAAATTCCTTTTTATTTTTCATTCAAGAATGTTATTATTCCTTTAGAAATCAAGTTTCTTTCAAAGCACATTTTAGATATTTTCAAGTGTGTGTGTGTGAGTCTTTATTTTGCAAGTGTGAGATTAATTTATGAGTTTGAGATCTTTATTAGTTGTGTGGAATTAATAATTAGATATCAATGTAATCATGTTTCTTAGAGTTAATTTCAATAAATAATCCAATTGTGTGCATTGACAATTTAATTCAACTTATATAATTAGGATTCCTAGCACATATTTTGCTTTTACACTTCGTGAGTTTACTAGCCCTAGTCAATAACTTATGTAATAAATTTAAGATAAATAAATTGACAAAAAATTTGGTCTCATTGTCGGGGAAGTGTTAATAGGAATATTTTCATTTTATTTTGACAATTAAAAAACATAAAAATGACATGCATAGGGAAAGAGATTCTAGAGGTATATTTGTAGCTAGAGGTAGTTTTATTCCAGCAACACCACTCACCACACCATGAACTCATAGCATCACACCATCCACTCAAACTCGTGTGCCATCCATTTCATGCAAACATAGGCTTCCTGAGGTACTTAGATCTAAACTCCAACCTAAAGATTCACCAACTTCATAAACTCAAGCTGTATTAGAATATCCTTCATCCCCAACAAAAGGAGTGATTTCCTAACTTCAACTGGGGAAAAAATTCTGGCTCAAGAATTAGAATTCCCTAGTGAATAATAGGAAGGAGAAACCTACCATTGAGAGAGGAACCAGAGGAACTAGAAAAGGAACAAACAAACCCAATTTTGGAACCTTACATTAGTTCTGAAGAATCCACAATGGCTGGAGAAGGGGAAGGAGAAGTACACAATGTAAATGTTGAACATCTTAGGATTGGAGGTGGAAGAGGTGGAGGAAGAGGAAGAGGAGGAGGAGATAGAAGAGAAAAAGATCCTATTGGATTTCCTATCTATGATGAATATAGTACAATAACAATGAAAAATATATCATTGTATGTCCTTCCTAACTTCCACAGATTAAGAAGTGAGGATCCTGAAACTTTTATTTTTGAGTTCAAAGTTTTATGTAGATCTTATGACTATTTTCTCGACCCTTAAAGGTTGAAATTGTTTCCAAAAACTCTTAAGGATGTAGCACTAAAATGGTGTATGGGTTTGATAACAAAATCTATTAGAACATGGGAATAAATGAAAACTACATTCTTAACGAAATACAAGGATTATTGCATGCCCCATAAACTTAAGGATGAAGTTTTCAAAATTATGCAAAGATAAGATGAAAACCTTGAGGATTTATTGAAAGGTTAAGCTACAATCTTAAGAGAGATAAAATGGAAAATTTAGATGAAGACACTTTGAAAGCTATCCTATTAAAATAAATTAGATACGAATGGGTAGAGCTTCTCAACTTAATGGGTAAAGGGTATATTTCTCAGTTATGATTACCAGATATTTCTGAGTTATGCATACATATTTCAAGGGGAAAAACAAAAACTGGAAAAATCTCAAGAGATCCTGTTATTTCTAGGATTAATAAATCTGCACCTAGACTAGTAGGTAGGACCGAAATAGGAAATTTGCTTGATTGTTTTAAGTCAAACATTTTAGGGATTCTTAGTGAAAAAATAGATACCCTTAAAATAAAAAACAAGCAAAAAGCTGAAAATGTTGCTCTATCCATATTTTGTCCTAAGTGCAGAAAAAAACATGCCTTGAGAGAATGTCCTCTTTACTTGAAAAGTGTAGAAAATTGTCTTACATGTGCATAAAATAATGATACTAAAGAATGTCCTTCAATACCAGGTCTTAAGTTTTTTTACCAAGAGGAAGTAGTCCCAAATCAGGTAGACACTCATTGTTTTATTGCCAAGAGACCATGGAAAAATCAAGGATTTAACACCCAAACATATGCACAACCACCACAAAATAACTAGACTGCACCCATTCCTTAGTAACCTTGGCCTCAACCTTGGGCACAAGGATGGAAAAATCCTTATGGAAGATATCTTTAGTACTCTCAACACCCTCAACCTTACCCTACGTTTCCACCACAATATTTCCCTTAGTTTAGCACACCCCCTCAAGTTCAATTCCTGAATCCAAATCCACAACTTTCATTACCATTGCCACAAAGACAAAAACCAATTTAATGCCCAACCACATCCGAACCAAATAATAAAAATTCAACTTAGTTTACAACATAGAAGGGAAAATTTTCTAGACATATATGATAACTCCATTAGATCTAAATAATGTTCAACTTAGATATGGTAGAGTATTGGAAAACAAATCACCATCAATTATTATTCAAGAAAGTGAAAGGATGATCATTCTGAGGAGGAGACATCTCTTTTTCAGGATGAAAATCCTCAAAAGAAGGATAATCAATCTGAGGAAGGGACATCTCTTCATTAGAAATAAAATATTCAAAAACAAGCCACTCCTACACATTTTAATGATACTCTAATAAACTCAACTCCCATTATGGAACAACCTTGAGTATCTATTTCAAGACCACCTTTTCCTGAAAGATTAAAAATTGATAAAGGGGTAGAAAAATATATTTTATTGCCTAACTATGATATGCTAGGTGAAATGAAGAATGTTTGCATAAAAATTCCTTTGTTACAGGCCATTAAAGAAATCCCAATTTTTTGCGAAAAACAATTAGGGAGTTAAGTATTAAAAGACCAAGAAGGAAAAGAAAAGAAGTCAAAATAATTCAACTAGTTAGAAAAATTGTAGATATCATGATGGGAAAAAGTTAAATTTAGAAATATCTTGATCCAGTAAGCCCCATTGTGATGAACACACATCAATGGTGTCGAAATACCAAATACATTTATTGATTTAGGAGTAGCCATAAACATCAATAGTAAACAAACTATGGATCAATTAAAACTTCTTAATATTCAATATGAACCTACATTGTTACAATTGGAAGATATGCTTGTAATTAAAGCTAATGGTGTGTTAGAAGATGTATATGTATCCTTATAGTCTTGGGGATATCCTATTGACTTTATGATTTTAACACCCAAGAATAATTTAGGAGGACACCCATTAATCCTAGGAATACCATAGTTAGCCACAACTGATGCTTTTATAAGTTGTAGATCTCATGACATGTTTATCTATGATGGGAGTTCAATAAATAAATTAGCACTGTATCCACCAGAAAAAACAACAATAGAAGTCGAAAATTAAGAATGGATATATCTTGATATTGATATAGAAACAATCTTTGCTACTTCAAAAATAGATGAAGAAGATCAAATTTTGAATTTAATGGAGAATAATGAGTCTTCCTCATATTTTGAATCTAGCCAAAGTTTTCAAGAACAATGTAATATGAAATATTTTTCATCTCGTCAATTATCTTTTCATTCCATCGAAAAATTTGGCAATTTTATAATATAAATCTTCCCAGGGAAAACTTTGAACATCAATAATAATTTGGAATAATTTCAAACGAAACAATTAATGAAAGTATTACAAGAACATTCTTCTACTTATGCATGGGAATACTCTGACATGAAAGGAATTGATCCAAGTACCTGTATACATCATATTTGTATTGAATGAAATTCCAAACCAATTCGAAAACCCCAAAGAAGAATGAATCCAAATTTGAGGGAAATTGTTAAGGAGGAACTAAAAAAATTGTTAAATTTGAATTTCCTCTATCCAATATCAGACAATTGGTGGGTTTCACCACTAGTAATTATTTCGAAAAAAGTGGAAAATGGAGAGTATGTGTTGACTTTAGGGAATTGAATAAAACAACTTTAAAAGATCACTTTCCACTTCCTTTTATAAATCAAGTTATAGATACATTGGAAGGGAAGAAATATTTCTCATTCTTGGATGGTTTTAGCAGATATAATGAAATCCAAGTAGCTCCAGAAGAAAAAGATAAAACAACTTTTACCTGCCCATATGGAACTTATGCTTACCAAGTACTTCATATGGATTATGTAATTCACCTGCAACATTTCAAAGGGCAGTGCTAGGGTATTTTTCTAATCTAATTCATGATTGTGTGGAACTTTATATGGGCGACTTTATAGTTTATGGAAATTATCTTGAAGAATCTCTTAAGAATTTGGAGAAAGTTCTCGTTAGATGTAACGAAGAAAATATGTCATTACGTCATGAAAAATGTGTTATGATTTTTACGGAGGATATTTTTTCAGGAAACCATATGTCATGAAATGGAATTAGGGTGGACACATCTAAAGTAGATGTTTATTCTATATTTTTAATTCCAACTTGTAAATGAGATGTTAGAAGTTTTCTTCATTTCACTGGTTACTATAGAAGATTATGGGAAACTTTACAAAAATTTGCATCTCCACTTTTCAATTTTCTCACAAAATATTGTGAATTCATCTAGAATAGTGATTTCCAAAAAGCTTTCAAAACACTAAAAAGAGAAAATTTTTGAAGCACCCATTCTCAGAGGATCAAATTGGAAATTACCTTTTCACATTTCAACTTATGCTTTAGATACAACTTGGAGAGTTGTATTAGGAAAAAACGATTTAATTCCTTATGCCATTTATTATACCAGTACAAATTTGACTGTTGTAGAGTTAAATTATACTGTCAATGAGAAGGAGTTTTTATTTGTTGTCCATGCTATCAATAAATTCAAACACTACATCACCGGCTATGAAACCTGTGTACAGACAAACCATTCTGAGATTAGGTACTTAATGAATAAACCAATCACAATTGGAAGAATTACAAGATGGTTATTGTTGTTACAAAAATTTAACATCACTATTCTGGATTGACCAGGAAAACAAAATACAGTTGCTGATTTTCTATCTAGGATTCAAATGAGAACAATGATATATGTGTAGAGGATAATTTTCCTCATGAATATCGTTTTGTAGTATCTATTAAATTTCCATGGTTTGAACATATTTCTATTTTTTTGGCTACAGGAAATTCACCATCATATTTGTCTCCTCGAGAAAAAAAAAGGTAATTCAAATTAGTGCATCTTATTCATGGATAAATGAACAATTGTATAAAACAAGTCCATATCTAAACATTCGAAGATGCGTTATAGAATATGAATTAATATAAATACTAAAGGCTTCCCATGATGATCCATGAGGAGGGAACTTCGCTGATAAAATAACTGCTTACAAAGACCTTTTCTTAGGATATTATTGGCCTTCCCTTTTTAAGGATGCCAAAGAATATGTTAAGAGATGTGATAGTTGTCAAAGAATGGGGAAACCTATTCCCCCTAATGAAATACCTCTAACACCTCAGGTACTCATTGAACCCTTTGAGAAATGGACTTTAGATTTTGTTGGTCCTATTAATCCACAATAAAGACATAAAATTTACATTCTTGTTTGAACTAATTATGTCACAAAATGGGTGGAAGCTAAAGCACTTCCTTTTTGCACTGAAAATGCTATATTTTCATTTTTATTTGAGGATATTTTTACTTGTTTTGGTGTCCCAAGGGAAATTGAGACAAATAAAGGTAGTAAATATACATCCAATTTTGTACAAAAGATAATTGAGGAATAAAAAACATAGGAAGTCTACACCATATCATGCACAAGAAAATGGACAATTGGAGTCCACTAATAAAGTAATTTAACGCATTCTTATGAAGACCATGCATTTATAAAAGAGAGATCAACACCTTAGAAATCATCCACTTCGAGGGGGAAACCTCCTTTACATTACATAAATGAACAATTCTTGGATGGTACAAATGACAAAACCTCCTCTAGGAGTGCATGGGGTCACAATATAATCCTAGTCAACCTAACAATACTAATTTAAGGGCACAATAATAAAAATAGTGGGCTTTTATTGGGCACAATAATAACAATATGGGGACTATAGGAGTACAACAATAACAATAAGGGGGATACACTATCAACAATCAGGGACTACACTAGTAATGTAGGGACCTAACATGCCCCTCTCCTTCCAAAAAGTGTTTTCCTCAATGCTTGAGTATATTTCGATGATTTTGTATAAAATTCTCATCCGCCCACGTGGAATCTTCAGTGGGTAAGTTCTTCCATTTGAAGAGATACTCTGAAATTGATCGATTTTGTAGTTGTTGAGTTCTTATTTCCATGGCTGCTTCAGGTTATAATATTATTTTTCCTCCCTCATAAAGTTCTCGCAATATTGCTTGAACTGGAATTTTGTCACCTATAACCTTCTTTAAGCATGAAACATGGAAAACTGGGTGCACTCAAGAAGAAGTAGGAAGCTCCAATTTGTATGCCATAGTACCAATATTTTGCAACACCTTGGAAGGACCATAGTAATTTGGAGATAATTTTTTTATCCTTCTTAGATTACTTGAGGGAAATTTGTTTGTATTGTTGTAGCCGTTAAACTACCCAGTCTCCTACATAAAAACTTCTCTCACTACGATGTTCATCTGCTTGTTGTTTCATTTGATTTTGTGCCAAATTTAGGTTATCCTTTAAGAGTTGGAGAACATTTTTTTGATGCTCAATTTGATCTTCCACTACTTGAAACTTAGAATTTTCTCTTAAATATAATGTGATGGATGGTGGATGATATCCATAAAATTCCATAAATGGGGTCATTTTTATTGTAGTATGGAAGGAAGTGTTATACCACCATTCAGCTAGAGCTAACCACTTGACCCATTGTGTTTGTTATGAGAAACAGAACAATGAATATCCTTCCAAAAATTTGTTCACTATCTAAATTTTCCCATCGGATTGAGGATGATAAGATGAGCTATGAGCTAGTTGAGTACCCAAACAAGAAAATAATTACGTCCAAAAATTTCCAGTGAAAGTGGGATCTTTGTCGCTTACAATAATCTTTGGGTTTCCATGTAGCTTTTGAATTGTTTCCATAAATGCAGTAGAAACTGTACTTTCTTTAAGTGGATGAGATAATGCAAAAAAACATGCATACTTGGTAAGTTTATCAACTACCACCATTATGACAGTCTTTCCTTCGGACTTAGGTAAACCTGTGATAAAATCCATTGAAACCTCCTCCCAACATTGACTTGGAATGGATAAAGGTTGTAGCAGACCTGGGGTCTTAATTGTATCACCTTTATGTTGCTGGAAAACAAAAAATTCCGACACAAAATTTTGAATATCATATTTAAGGCCATCCCAAAAAAATTATTTCTTCACCCTATGGTAAGTTTTTCATAATCCTGAGTGTCCTCCTACAGGAGAGGTGTGAAATTCCAAAAGAATATTTTCTTTTAGTTGGGAATTCTTACAAAGATTCAAGTGATCTTTGTACCAAAAGGAATCATTCTTCCAACTAAATGTATAATATGTACTGGGATCTTGCTGCAAGTTTTGAATTAGTGTCCACACTTCTTTGTCATTCCTCCATTCCTCCATTTTTTCGGTTATCCAATATGGTTGGATAATAGAAATGGCACAAAGAAATGCTTCCACCTCCTCATCGTTTCTTGAGAGTTCATCTGCAACAACATTTAGCTTCCTTTTTTGTAGATGTTTTCAAAGTCATAACCCAACATCTTTGTTACCCAATTTTTTTGCTCTTATGAAGATAGTGTATTCCCATTAGGTAAGGTCTCCATTTCTTTAGTGCATGTAGTATTGCCAACATTTCCTTCTGATAAATAGATTTTTGTAAATACTTTTCCTTGATTGGATGACTTTCAAAAGCAATGGGTCTTCCTTCTTGCATTAAAATAGCACCAATTCCATTTCCCAACGCATCACATTCCATAATAAAGGTTTTTGTGAAGTTTGGCATAGCTAAGACCAGTGCTAGGCACATTGCATCTTTAAGATGTTCAAAGGCCTGAGTTGCTTCATGAGTCCATGAAAATGCATCTTTCTCAAATAATGTTGTTAGAGGTGCTACTATTCTCCCATAATTCTAAAAAAACTTGCAATAATACCCTGTTAACCCGAGAAAGCCTCACGACTGCTTTATTTTTGTGTAGACTTTCCATTCCTTAATGGATTTAATTTTATTAGAGTCTAACTTAACACCCTCCTGAGATAAAATATGACCTATATATTCCACCTCTTGTACTCCAAAGAAACATTTGTAGGTTTTTTTATATATTTGTTTCTCATCCAATAGTTTGAGCACCCTGGCAACATGTTGAACATGATCCTTCCAAGACCTGCTTTATATTAGTATATCATCAAAAAATACTAACACAAGTTTTCTAAGGGTTTGAAAATGGAATTCATCAACCCTTGAAATGTATAAGGTTCATTGCTAAGGCCAAAAGGCATGAGAAAAAATTCATAATGGCCCTGATGAGTTTGAAATGTTGTTTTCGGAAGATCTTCAGCCTTCATTCTAATTTGATGATATTATGAGAGGAGATGCAACTTGGTAAAATAAAATTTCCATGTAATTCATCCAATAATTAATCAATCATGGGAATGGGAGATTTATCTTTAATAGTGAGATTATTGAGCTCCCTATAATACAGACACATGTGCCATGATCCATCCTTCTTGTGTACCAATACTACTGGAGCAATGACAGAACTTTGACTAGGTTGAATTATACCACCCTCTAACATTTGGACATAACGATATCTGTAAGGCATTATGTTTGGAGGAACACATTTTGGAGTCAAATGAATAGCATGACCATGATCACGAATATGCGGGAGTCCTTTGGGAGTTTCAAACACCTTGGAATTCAGATGTAGGATTCGGAATATCCACAGTAGTCACAGAAAAATGACTACTGTGGATATTCCGAGTCCTACATCTGAAAAACTACACCACAGAAACCTCCAATCTAGCACCTTGGAATTATTGTCCAAGACTTTTTGGAGATCTAGATAAATAGAGGATTTTGATGTTGGGACTTCAAGTGAGCATAATTGTGAAATTACGCATCCTTGTTGTTTATTGAGAAGCTTTGTCATGACATCATAGCTTACTATCTTTCCCAGATTTCCTGTGATACCTCGTAATTCAAATTCCTTTCCTTCTGAAAAAAAAAAAAAATCAAGAAAAGTTTTGAAAATTAAAAGCTACCATCCCAAAAGATTGTAACCATTGTACTCCTATTACAACATGATCACCTCCCATTGGAATGGAAAGCATTGGACTATTCAATACATATTCCCCCATGGTTAGCTTGATATTATGGAATTTTCTAGAGAAATTTATAGTTCCTCCATTTGCAACCGTCACTTTACACTCTAGTGCTGGGTATAGAAGAAATTCAATTTCTTGGCTACCTTACACTGAATAAAATTATGGGTACTACCCAAATCAATTAGCACGATTACATTTTTATTCTTGATATCTCCTTCTCTCTTGAGATTTTAAGGAGTGCTAATTCCTGCCAATGCATTACAGGATATGGTCAGACTCATTTCTTATTTCTCTAGGGTTGGTTATTGGTGTATATCCTCTTCTTTTGAAGTTCCTTTTTCATTTTCTTCCCCTTATTCACAATCTATGTAAAATAATTTCTTCTCAACACACTCATGACCTTTAATGTATTTTATACCACAACTGTAGAAAAGCCCCTTTTCTCTTTTTTCTTCCAATTTTTGTGGTGTCAACCTTATAGGTTGTGGAAGTCTAGGAGTAACAACACATCCATCTTTATAGATGTAAGTGGTAGGCTTGCTTGTCACCATAATTTTAATTTCAAATTTTCTTGCCAACCTGATTGCATTCTCTAATGAATTAGGTTCCGAAAGTCAAACCTCATGTTTGATGTTATCATTTAAAGTCCCTATGAAGACATAAATCTTGTTTTCTTCTGGAATACCAGTTACCCTTATATTCAATTTTTGGAAGTCCTCAATGTGCTCCACCATTGAACCCTTTTGTTTGAGATTTATCAATTGGCTAAAGAAGGTGTTGCTCTTTGTATCCTCATATTGTGTTATCTCCTCCGTAAAAATTGACCAAATGACATTTTGTTTACGAGAGAAAAGCCATCAATACTGTACAAATGTATTTTTCTCTAAATATAAAGTTGCAATGCTTACCTTTTCTGTGTTTTTCACATTATGGAGATCAAATTATTGCTCCATCTGTAGTATCCATGCTATGGGATCCTTGCCATCAAACTTCCTCGTATCGATCTTTGGAATATGGTGGGTCTTCAGTCCAACATCATAGTTTATGAAATCACAATTAACATTTATTTTGTTCTCATCATGAGTTTCATCTACTACCTTTTCACCATTAGGAATAATTTATTTTATCAAGTTTGTCAAACGTTCCTTCAAACCTTCCATGTTCACTTTTAGATCATTCTTCAAGTCTTCAAAGTTTCCTTTCATTTTTTCATCCATCTTATATTCCATGCCATCCATCTTAGCTTCCACACCTTTCTTAAAACCATCCATCTGAGCTTCCATGCCTTTCTTCAAAACTTTCATTTCATTTTTTGTTACTCTTTTCGAGAGCGAAATTTGGTGCACTTGGTCTTGTAATTTTGATATATCATGTTTCTCTTCTTCCTCTTCATGAGTCATTGTAGAGTATTATAAGGGCTTTATGGGTGTTGAATTATTTTTAGGGGAATTTTAGAACCCAATATTGATATTTACACTTCAATATTCCCTTGGAATCACTTCAAACTGATTTTTCAAACAAGACTTATGAAATTTGAAAAAAAATACACACCTTTTTCTTGATTTGAAGGAGCTCGATATTGAAACTAATGTATCTATGTAATTTTGGATCCCCAATATTTTATCTTTGGTCCTTTAGTATCACTCTGAATCTTCTTTCCAGTTCCGCGGGTCTAACATGATTTGGATTCTTCAAGGGAAAGTTATGCCAAATCGCCCGCAATGACCTAATTATGGACTAGTTCAATATAGTGAACTTGTATGGTGTGCTATGTGTCACTGTTTTCTCCTTCGAATCTGACATTGATACACAAGAAAATACAATATGTGTACTTTTAGATAAGGTTTACATAATTCCAATCTGATGCTCAGAGAGAGAGTTATGACGACTTTCCCAAGGTCACCTCTTTGAGATGAAATTTGGGAGCCTATAAAAACCCCAACTTCCATTGATCATATCTCTGAACATATTGCGAACCAAGATCTGAAATTTTTACATGTGGTTCATTAGGATTTATTCGTAAATGGGTTTGTTTTTTTATCTTTTGCAACTTTGTAGAAAAAAATTTATAGCAAAATCACGATGACTTGTTTGAAGTATCGAAACCCTAGAATCCAAAGCTCTGATACCAAATGTTATGAAAGCATCTCCTAAAATAGAAGAAAAGAGACATCAACGCCTTAGAAATCAACCACTTTTAGGGGAAAACCTCCTTTACATTAAATAAATGAAAAATTATTGGATGATACAAATGAGAAAACCTCCTTTCTATATATAGGAGTCCATGGGGTCACAATATAATCTTAGCCGACCTAACAATAATAATGTAAGGGCACAACAATAACAATAATGGGCTTTCATGGGGCACAGTGATAACAATATGGGGACTACAGGGGTACAACTATAACAATAAAGGGGCTACACTAATAACAATAAGGGACTACACTAGTAATATAGATACCTAAAATTTTCACATAAGAGATTGGGTAGGAAAATATTCCAGAAGCTTTATGGGCATACTGTACCACATGGAAAAATACTACAGGACATACTCCCTATGAACTTGTTATTGGGAAGCAAGTATTTTTTCCTATTGAGTTTCAAGTAAAAAATTTCAAGACAACAGTCAAATTAGGTCTTGATATTTCAGAGGCACAAAGACAAAGAACGGATCAAATAAATGAACTATATGAAATAAGACAAGATGCTATCCAAAGAACCAACTTTGTTCAACAACAAACATCCAGGTGGCATGAAAAGTACATAAATGAAAGGAAATTTCAGCCAGGAGATTGGGCATTACTTTTTGATTCAAAGTTCAAATATTTTGGAGGAAAATTTCAAACTCATTAGCTTGGGCCTTATGTGATTGAAACAATCTTTGATAATGGTGCAGCTAGAATCAGGACCATTGATGAAGAAAAATTCACCTTCCTTGTAAATGGTCAATTAAGAATTTATCATAAGCCATTAACAAACGCATAATTTGTTAAAAATTTGCAAGACATTATTGATTTGAAGTTGGTTGAGAAGGATTTTCCTTCTAATCCAACTTGATTTGTAAACTTCTTTCTTTCCAATATATATATATATATAAAACAAATAAAAAAATAAGAAAAAAATAAAAAAATAAAAAATAAAATGAAATAAAATAAAATAAATAATAATAATAATAATAATAATAATAAATAATTGTATACACATGAAAAACCAACAAATGTTTGCATGTTTATATAGAAAGTATAAGGTGAAAACCAAATTTTCCTGGCATCCTAAATTTTCTTTTTCAAACCAAATCTGATTCCCATTTGCCTTTATGTCCCTCTTTTTCATTCAAAAATAATAGCTATAGAATTACTAATCTACAGTTGTGACAACTTTCTTTTGCTGATACTAATGGGAAATTATTGTTTGGGACCATTGAAGACTCCAAAAGAAGAATGATCAAACCAACAAATGAAGGTACCTCAGGACAAATCACAAGCAACAACCAAGAATTAGAATTACCAATTCAGAGGTATGTAAGTATTAGATTTATAATAAATGTAAAAAATTATAAGTATGAAATAATAGAGACGTTAATACCACCATTCAAGCCAATTATTACAACAGGTTAAATCGTAAGTATTGTTTCATATCATCTAAAACTAGTCGTATAAGCCCATATGTCATCCATCATTACATTACCCCTCCATTTCAAAAACCTTATTTTATTGTTAACTTTTTCGCTCATTCATTTATACTCCATTCTTTTGAAAAATAATTTCATTTTCGTCCTTGCTCATATCTCAACCGTACTCATATTTCTCATTCCACTTTTGACCTCACTTATATCCCTCATCTTGCTCTTGACCATACCCCATTACAATAACCCTGTCACAGAAACAATTGTGAGATGAGGTTTTACCACCATGATGGTAATTATTTGGAATGAGCCTAATGCGAAGAAATTTATGGAATGATATCCCCAAATCAAGCAAATGTTGGAGTAGATACAATGGTGGGAATTTATAGAAACACTTGATGGTTTTTATAGAGAGGTGAACAAATCATTTGCTCGAGATTTTGATGGAATAGAGGCCGAAATTGAAGATATCAGAATAGTGGTGACAAAGTCTTTCATAGCTAATGTTACAAGGCTATCAAGGATTTGAGAAATATGGTTTTAAAATATAGGAATTGAGGGGGTGACTGGAGGACATTCTTAAAGAATCCAAACGTGGACATCATTGTTTTCAAGAAAGGTATTCCTAGCACAACCTTTAAAACTAAATGGAGGAATTTTCTTCTAGTTATCCATAAATTTATTACAAGAGAGGGTAGGTTTGGTAGTGTGTTTTTCTACCATATTCGTCACATGATGCACTTACTTGAAGGGCATGAAATAAATTTACCTTATTTCCCACTTAATAGCTTAAGGAAAATGTGTGGTAATACTTAGAGGAAGATAGAGTTTTTTTACAAAACTATATACCACCACAGTCCCTTTAAAATGCTCATTGAAGCTCATTTAGAGAGCTTAGGATATAATTCGGAAAATTTTGTAGTAAAAAATCAATTTAAGGAATAAAAACAAGACATAGCCAACAATAGAAAAATACGGAGAAGTAGAAGGAAAAATTCCTAAAATCTTTGTTGAAAACCCTCCAAAACAAGAACAAAATTCAGAATTTGAAACTTATTTGGTGAATATATTTGAAAACGTAAGGAAGAAAAATGTTAGAAGAAATAAATACAACGAAAAAGAAGAAAATGTATCCACAAAAGAAACAAAAGCAACTAGAATAGAATAGAGAAACATTCAAAAAGAAGTACCTCCTTCACTCACTCTACAGAGAAGTGCAAGGCTTCACAAAGAAATGAAGGAACCATGCACAAAGTATGTTGATTAGAAGTGGAAGAGGAATCAAAGTTTCTCTCACCTACTGATTCATCACCAAAGATAAGGTCACCAGATATTGACCCAGTACAACAATAGATATATGATTATATTGAGTCTCTGGAAAAGAGAACATATGATTCAAGTAAAGCAGAAGGAATTCAATCTCTTAGTCCATAAGAACCTCCAATCATCAATACTCTAAAGCAAGAAATCTATGATATAATGAACAAACACCTCAAACAAGAACATGATTCCTTAAAAGAAAAAAATTAAATACAAAGGACCCAAAAAGATAACATTCTCTTGAACCTAGGTGTGTGGCATAAGAAAAATAAAAAGCTGAAGAAAAAGAACAAGTCTCTGAGAAAGAAGGTCATAAGTTTGAAATACAAAATTATGATGAAGAAGACTAGAATGACAGTTGTTAAGAAAAGGTTAAATAAGACAAAGTTAGATGTTCTAGCTCAAGTTTATGAAGAAATGCAGTGACAAAGAAAGGTTATCAGTTTTGAATATTTGCATGAGGACATGCAATGACCTCCATGTGGGGGAATGTTAGGCCTCATAATTGTTACTTTTTAAAAATCATTTTCACCTATTTTTACCATCATAACCATAAATGGGCATCAAATCAATGGATTCAAATCTTGATAGGCATATAATTGTCTCAAATTGCATATGTTACTAATGTTATTTATTATTTACTTGATATTTGCATCAGCTACTGGATTTTGATGTTTTTGCAGCCAGAATTTGATTCTGCAGCTGATTCCATTATTGAATAGGATCCAAAGTGTCAGATAGATCAAAAGATAGATGGGGAGATAACGATTAGTCTAATCAACGTTTTCCTCCTATCTTCATGAATCTAATGTATGGAAGAAGGTTCCAATTGAATGGTCAAAGGTGAAATTCAACAGGTTA
The DNA here is from genome assembly GCA_034641835.2 of Pinus albicaulis. Taxonomy (NCBI): domain Eukaryota; kingdom Viridiplantae; phylum Streptophyta; class Pinopsida; order Pinales; family Pinaceae; genus Pinus; species Pinus albicaulis. Next base: position 66,727 of record JAXQQM020072755.1, read on the forward strand.
GCTACAACAAGCGAGAGAGAAGCAAAACGAACGCCTCACGATTTGCTTTGTGAAATAGCAAATGATGAGTGATTTTTGATAAGGATAATTTCTAAGCTTAAATTAGTATTCTATTAGCTAAATAAGCTCTGAACATTTATGGCAGAGGCTTTATAAAAATAGTGTAGTAGATATGTTATTGATCATTGTTGTTATTATTATTTATGCAACAATGAACTTTTAAACTCTGTTTTAATATAAATAGAAGTTTTTCTCATATCGATGCATGGTTGATATTTCAACTTGGTTATGTTTCCATCTACTTGTGGAGGCCCCCCTCAAGGAGTAAGGATTTTTTATTTATTTCATTTATATTTATGAATTTCATTTTTGTTATTTCGATTTCTGAATTTTATGATCAATTAGATGGATGCATCCCACTAACTTATCTTTATGTTGATTATAAACTAAGAAACATATTAGATGTGTAGTGTTTATATGAAACATATGATTGAGTTCATATATAACAACAATTTGGTTATTTTCTTCTATTAATTCAGGAGCACATGAATGGGGTTGGCATTGAGAGTTTGAATTAAGAATGAGATTGCAATTTTTAGAATTAGAGAATTAGTTTGTAGGTTTCATTTCATGGCATGAGTGTTCTGAGTTTTATTTCAAATCAAGAGTGGATTATCAATTTAAGCAAGTGTGAACATAGTTTAAATTCCTTTTGATTTTTCGTGTAGAAGAGTGTTTATTCTTTTAGAAATAGAGTTTCTTTCAAAGCACATTTTAGGTATTCTGCATAGTGTGTGTTGGGCAATTTATTTGAACAAATTGCTGCATTAAATTATCGACCAGGGAAACTCGTGAGCTTGTGATGGTGCCAGCAATATATATGCAGGAGTAGGCAACTAACTCTATGTCTAACTAAATTGTTTATGATTCAATATAATATGCAAGGGAAGAGGCTCCTAACTTAGGAGGTCCTGGTTGTCCTTCCCTACAGTATCATAGAGAAATCATTCATAAAACCAGAAACTTGAAATAAAGACAAGGCCATTCAAAAGTTGAAAGTAATATATTCTATAACTCTAACTCAATTAGTTTAAAAAGAGGAATAATATTGAAATGGTTCTTGACTCAAGAAATCCACTTTCACCTCAATTACCACTTAATGAACCAGAGATTAAAACCAAGAACTTAAGATGGATAAATTATTAATGAAAGAAGCTCTTAACTTAAGAGACATGTAAAGTATTCCATTATAATTCATTCATCTTAATATCAAAAATCTCAACAAGAAACTACTTGCACACAAACAAAAGAAACCAATTTTAATTCGACAAGAGAATGAACTTTAATTGTTGTTCAGATTCAAAGAGAGAGAAAGACTAACTTAGTCTTTTGATTGTCCTCTTATGTACTAATCCAAACTAAACTAAGATCCATTCATAAGCATAAGAAATGAAATGACTTGAAACATAAAAGCAAAAGAATGAATTTCAATTATCATAGAAATCAAATAGAGAGAGAGCCTAACTTAGACCCTTGGTTGTCCTCTCACATGTTGATAAGATTCTAATTTAAAACTCATTCATCAATCACAAACAAATCCTTAAACATCTAAGCAATGAAATGAAACAAAATCTAATATGAAATAAAATGTTTCTCTCATCCTTTTAGAGTGAACTCAATTCTCTTAAGAACAAGACAAATTATTCCATATACTACATTAAGGAAACTTATATCTAAAACTACATAAATTCCATAAATTCATATTCTACATTAACACAATTTACATCTAAAACTACATAATGGAAATATATGAAAAATGAAGCTTTATTCTATTCCATCATCAATTGGATACAATGCTCTAAGAGTCCTCCCCTTAGAATGGAGGAGGTACTCCTATTTATACAATGAGAGGAGTAACAAACTCATAATGATCATCCACTAATATCTCTAACCATCTAGACACATAACCCTATCCTCCATGATTTCCTCCATGATCTTTTCCATGAGGTTTATCTTCTTAACTTCGAATTTGATTATCCAAGGCCACATAAAGGTGTCTTGGAAGCTTCCTTTGAGCCTACACATGTCAACAAACTCATGCTAATTGTTAGGCATAAGTATAAGCATATTATTTTCTAAGTTTTAGCCATAAATTCACTTTAAAATGTTAAGAATTAATAAACTTTGGAAAAACATAGTTATGACCCAATAATGAAGTGAATGTAATGATATGGAGGTGGAATGGAGGTGACATGAAGGTAAAATGTGAAGATATTGATGAATAATGGAGTGAAATAGGGACTATTTTGAGGCCCAACAGTGTGTGTGAGTCTTTATTTTGCAAATGTGAGATTAATTTATGAGTATGAGATATTTATTAGTTGTGTGGAATTCATAATTATATATCAATGTAATCGTCTTCCTTATATTTAATTTCAATATATAATCCAATCATGTGCACTGAGGCTGCAGGTGGCTCTTTGGTAACTGGGGAATTCAATTAGCCCCTGATGTGGCAGTGGAGGCTGCTCAGACTGATAGATTTATTTGTTTTCCCTAAAACACCTTTAATTTACTTTAGATCTGTGTTTTAGGCCTAATTTAGCTTAATCTCTGTCTTCCGGTCTTCATACTCTATTGACTGTGGATAAGGTATTTGATTTTATGAGTTTATGCCTTAATCCTTTTTAAAACTTTGATTCAAACCCTTAAAACCCTGATACTCTTTAATCTTTTATCATCAATGCTGATTTTCTTCAATAAATGGTCTCTGACTATGTCTTTTAGCTATGTTGCAGGTGCGCGAAGGGTTTTCATAATATTACCAATGTTCATGAGACATGGTAAAAATGGCTGTTTGAACCCTGTATTTTCATGTTCTTCATTAATAATGGCCTGGGGGATCGTCATCCCCGGCCTTTGATTTCCTTTTAAAACTATGGAGAAAGCTTGAAAACCTCCACAAAACACAGAAAAGTTAAGAAAATCCATGAAGGAATGGGGTAAGGCTGTTTTGGAGGTTAGGTTAAATCGTGGCCATCGATCCGGACTAATCGACGATCAAGATTGCTCGATGGGTTGTTGGGGAGGTGGTTGGATGAAATGAGGGTCAGATTAAGTCTGGGCTGTTCGATCAAAAAGATGAACAGTGGAGATTGCTCGGTCAAATGCATTGGGGCAAATATGGAAGGACAAGCGAAGGGGTCGCGTTATAATATAAACCGTTAGATTAGGATAATCAACGGCCAGGATTAAAAGAAAAATAACACTGTGGGGATAGTGGTTTGGCGGAAAACTGGCAGTGGTTTTCGCGCGGCTCTGAGGCGGTAATGTGGTTTTAGATTTTGCAACATGATATTGTTCTGCGTTCGACATGTGGGTTTTTAAAACCGCCTATATCGCGTAAAAGTTGTTCACTGTGGAATGGGCTCAAAAAATCATGCGATATGGATTATAGGCCATTGGATTGGATGATCCAGATCCAACGGTGTAGGTAGAGCACGATATATGAAGAGCTGCAGGATAATAGAATAAGTGGGGTCCAAGTGATGTCAGCAAGATCGGCGTGCAATGGAGGGGTAAAAAGGCTATCTGACCACTGAATTTCTTTGGTAGACGTTATAATTGGGATAAGGGGGGAATATGAAGAAAATGTAAAGGGCAGAAAGATGGATCCTGACGAACTTAGATCTCTGAAGATCGACAGTCAGGATTTACTTTTAGAACCTTTTGTCGGAAACAAGAATTGTAAAGGAATGGTAAGGTTTTCAAAGGAAAATGGCAGAGGAACACAAAAAGGGAGGGCCCACTATTTTATATAAGGGCGGAAAGAGGACGAATGTGGGCCGTTGATCTGCAGAGGTCAACGGTGGATCTTCACTGAGCAATTTATATTGTCGTGCTGTATAAAATGATAGAGGAAGTCAGGTTTTAATCTGGACCGTTGGATCTATGGAATGGACGGCGCAGATCCCATCGTAGGATCGCCAATCGACAGAGGAGAGAGGAAGGCACATAAGAAAATTTGCGATGCAAAAACATATTGACCGTCGGATCTGGGAGTCAGATCGGCAGTTGAGATTCAATCTGAGGGATAAACGCGGAGAAAAATGGGCGAAGTTACGTTTAATCTGGACCATCGGTTCTTGTGGATTCGATGGTCTAGGTTGGATCACAAAATCTCAATCAGAGTAGGGGAAAGGGAACACAATGAAGAAATGATGCAGTGCGATTACGCGCTAACCATCAGATCGAGGTGAGATTGACGGTCAGGATTGGATCGGGGATCGCCAATCAGGGGAAACATGATGGTACTTAAAAATTCTTGCGATTGGCGGTGATGCGAGCAAGTGCAGGCCATCGGATCATCAAAGAGATCAACAATGGAGATCGTGGCGGAGGCCGATAGAAAAAAAGACTCTCGCATCGGAAATTTATAAAAAACAAAGAAAAAAGCACAACCGGGAAGCTCTGATTGCGATTAGCGCCCGAGAATTTAGCGCCTGGTCTCGAGCGCGGATCATATGTGGAGAAGGAGTTAGGGGCTTAGCCGAAAGGGGCTTAAGCCCTTAGTGCAAAAAACTGTTTTTCATGATTTTTTAAGGATTTTCACAGGATTTTGAGAGTTTTGATAAGGTTTAAAAAAGAGTTTTAAACCTCATTGACGGGAATTTATGATGGGAAGAAAGGAAAATGAGGGAAATGGAGGAAATTCACTAGGAAAAAGGGGATGAAAAATGGAGGTTAATTATGAGTGAAAGGAGGGGTAAAATGAAAGGAAAAAACGGGTTTTTTGCAGTCTTTTTCTTCAGGGAAAACAACAGATTTTTCAGGTTTAAAAAGGAAATAGTAGTGAAGATTAACTAAAGTATTAGTTATCTTCATAAAAACTTCAAGGATGATAGGATCTCAAAGGGGAATTATCTCTTGAGTTTTGAAGAACAAAATTAGCCACCTCTTGGTATAACAGAATTCATCAGTGGCTAACAGTGGCTCCACTTGGGGAAGACAGCTGGTTCTTTAGGTGTCTAGAACCTCAGCTGCAAATCTCTGGCTTTCATTAAACCAATGCCTTAATCCATTGGGCAGCAAATTTTCTTTTTGATGATCTCTACAACAATTTAGAACAATGGAATTCTGTCAAAACAACAAGTCTACCTACCCATTCCTAATGATCCTAACATTTTTTCTTCTTTTTAGAGTGCTTTTAGACTCACAAACTCTCTTCAAAAACATTTTATTCTTTTGAAAAGCAAAAAAATAATCTAAGTCTAATCTTATTCCTCCATGAACTCAGTTTTAACAGTTGAGTTCATAAGCTTCTCTACCTAACTAATGTCTGTCAGGATTAGACTGTCTGACAGACTTTTATTCTCTAAATTCAAAAGCAAACAAGCTAGGATTGAACAGTCTAACTTGTTGCTGATCTATGGCATAAAAACAAGCTGCACATAGACTAAAATTTAGCAAAAAATTTAAAACAAAATGCGAAGGCTTAAGATCTGAAAATTAAAACTCCCTTCTCTTTTTCTTCAGCTCTGATTTTGAATTTATTTTGAGCTATTTTTCATTCTTCTCTGGTTCAAGTTTTGAGCATATCAGAACGAGTTTATTTCTATCCTTGGCTCAGGATTTAAACAAATTAGAGCCATGCATCTTTTTTGAAACTCATAGGTTCAAATTTTTAACTTGTTTGAACCTCTATTTTCTATCCTAATCTACCTAACTGATAAGCCAAGATTAAACAGTTTGGCAAATCTATTTCACTAACCTATCAACAGTAAATTGAAAAACTAATTAGTCATGATTAAACTGTATGACTAACTAGAAGTGTGTTTTTTAGGACTGGCATTTGAGCTTGCACACTTTCAGATTTTGTTTCTCTTTTTTGGTATGGGGCTCTACCTTTCTTGTTTCACAATCTACCCTCTTTTCTCTTTTCTATTGTTTCTGTATTTTTATTTTTTCTAACTTTGAATGCAATGTTTAAACTATGATTTTTACAATGGAAAGTAAAAGCTTTGAAACTCATGACTCTTGGCAGAAGTAATGCTTTAGCATCCTGCCATTGACATGACCTCCATATAAATCTTCTCCATTCAATTCTTTTAGGAAAAATGCATTGTGACCCCTTTCAGCATGAATAATATAGGGTCCTTTCCACAAGTTCTCAAACTTGCCATGTTTTCCCTTCTCTTCTCTTCTTGAATCCCATTTAAGAACAACATTTCCAACTTGGAAATTGTTTTCCTTAGTCCTCTTGTCAAAGAATTTCTTGATATTTTCTTGGACTAACTATGTTCTTTCATAGACTTCTTCTCTGGTATGTTGTAAATGAATTGTTTGGTTGATTCTTCTCTGCATGTCATTCTCTTCAATCTGCACTTCTTGGAGGAGTTTCATGATTAGAACTCCTAATGAGGTTGGAAATACTGCATCCATGCCATAAACTAGCTGATAGGGGGACATATTTATTGACTTTTTTGTAGTTAATCTATCAACCCATAAGGCATGAATTAGCTTACTGTGCCATGATTTCTGATTCTGCTCCAATAGCTTTTTGATGATATTGATGAGGCTCTTGTTGGAAGATTCAGCTAATCCATTCCCTTGGGGATAGTAGGCAGTAGAATGGCCCAAGGTAATGTGGTATTTGTAGCAGAAATCAACCATTGTTTTAGATTTGAAAGCAACAACATTATCTCTTATGATTTTTCTAGGACAACCAAATTTGGATAGGATATTTGTTTCAAGGAACTTGATAATGACAGAATCAATGGCATTCCTAAAGGGTATAGCTTATATCCACTTGGTAAAGAAGTCAGTGGCAGTGAGGATCCACTTATGTTGGGCTGATGAAGATGGGTGAATTTCCCCAATGAATTCCAAGCCCCATTGTTGAAAGGGTGCCTCAACAATGATAGGATGTAAAGGTAAGGGAAGGAGTTTTCTCTTGCCATCAAAAATTTAACACTTATGGAAAGACATGACTAACTTTTGAGTGTCTGTGAAAAGGGTGGGCCAATAGTGACCAGATCTAAGGATTTTGTTTGTTGTGGTCTTCCAGTAGAGGTGTCTTCCAAATTCTCCTTCATGCAGCTCATGCATGATCTTTCCTGCATCATCTTCAAGTAAACATTTAAGAAAAATTCCAACTGCATTTTTCCAATATAATACCCCATCTAAAATGAAATAACTTAAAGCTTTCTGTTTCAAAAATCTAGCTTTAGTTTTAGACAAAGAAGGAGGGGCATTCAAATACAAAAGAACATAAATGATGTCAGCATACCAAGGAGAACTCAGAAATGTTTCTTCAATGAAAGGGGCAGTAGATTCTTCTATTTCTTCCAACACATCTACCATGTTTATATCTAGTGCTTGGAAGTTAGACTCAGCCATAAGTTTCGCTAATCCTTTCCCTTTAACTAGTTTGGTGGGCCTGATTTCTAAGTCATATTCAAGAATAGTTGCAATCCATTTTCCCCTTTTACCATTAGGGTCTTGACTTAGAATGTCCTTGACAACAGTATGTGGAACAAAAGCAATTATGTGAGAGTGTAAAATATAGACTCTAAAGTCCTTTAATGATTTCACTAATGCTAAGGCTTGCTTCTCCATGATGTTATATTTGAGAGGAGCATATCTTAAGGCCCTACTTGTTACACCATTTTTTGGTCATCTAACCTATTATCATTAGATGAACCTAAGTACACCATGTAAGACCAATTTTAACCTAAGTAAAATTGCTTTCACCACATTCATTTATATCTCCTAGTCATATTTAACCCAAAACAAGGAAATTAATTAAATAAACCCTTATTTATTTAATTATTTCCTAAAGAATAAGTTATTTAAATCATTATTTAAATAATATTCTTAGTTAAATTTGACTAAATCATTCATAAATAATTAAATAAACTATTATTTATTTAATTATATTCCCATCATTTCCCTAAAATAATAAATAAATCATTTATTTATTTATTATTTATAAATAAAGGAATTGACCAAAGTCAAGAATCCTTTTCCCTCCAACAAATATAATAAAATATTCCTAAAGGTTGCTTCTAGAATTCGATTAATAATATTTTATTCATGCACCAAGTTCTAGATAACCCTAATATTTTGTTATAAATAGGAGGGTTTTCCCCATTCATTAGTCACCTTCATTGCATTGGATCACACTAGATCTGCTTTTGGTCACCACTTTGCATTTCTATTTTTATGAACTCCCATTGAGTTCCATGTTTTGTTTCCCACAATAATTAGAGAGAGAGACCATTAATCTGAAACACTGAGGACTACCAAGAACCCAACCCACTGAGGAGAACTGGAAAACACCTTTCTTGTTTTCCTCTCAGGTGCCCCATTATTTATAATTAAAAGATTCTTTTAAATATATGTGTTTTTGTCTTGTCCATTGGAGCTTGTACTTTACTTTATCTGCTCAATATCTTCCGTATGTAGATCTAGATGTATGCAGCTTATTACAAATCTTAAGCTGTTTTGCAGCCATAACTTATGTTAGGGCTACTTGATATGCGTAGCTAAAGTGAGTTTTTTACGACAAAAAATTCATGCTAACAATTGGCGACTCCACACGGGTTTTCTTTTGCGACCACTGTCGTTTTCTATTTTCCTGCATATCCAGCTGTTTCAGACCCTAGGGTTTCTCTTCCAATTTTTATTTTTCCTATTTTTTCCATTTTTATGCTAGTTTTACCCTCTCAAACCCTCAAACATTCCAATTTCTAACTTTTGTGTGTTTCAAGCCTTATTGCGCAGGTGATCGACATTAGCCGCAGCTGAGACGACAAAATTTTCTGAAATCTGCCGCAGCCAGCTCTAGATCTGCAGGTCGCACTTATCAGCCCAAAAAGTGCAACCTGGCCTTGAGGTCGCACTTTTCTGCCCTAAATCTGTGACCTGGCCTGAAAATAGGCCCAAACCTGCGACCTGCAATTTTTTCTGCCCTCTGCCAACACTTTTTCTGGGTTTCATTGAGGCTTCTGTCAGGGTTTTCCAGCCTCTGTCTCCACCTGTTCAGACCTGTTGCTGATCAATTTCACTCACCTAAGTGGGACTCTTACCCCTTAGGGCTTTAGTTCCCTCCACTTTTTGTGGGAGATTTTGTTGCTGTTTTCAGACGTATGAATTTCCAGAAGTTTCAGCCTTATTTCAGATCTGCTACCTCCTGTTCAGATCCTCACAAGTTAGCTTTTCTTCCCATTCTATACACTGCCTTTCGCTTTGTTTGGGTTCATCTCTAAGGTCACCTCTTTGACCCCCCTCTGTTTAGCTGATCTCCTATTTTCTAGTAGCAACCTTGCCCCTACCTCTTTGCTGCTTTCTGCACCACTTTCTAGCAGATTTCTTCATTAGATCCCAGTCCCTCCGGACCTTAGATCTATTGATCTCTTGTTAGCATGCTCTGCCCCTTTTTAGACTAGTTTTGAGAGACCCACCTTCTTGGGTTTGATTGCTGCCTTTTTAGTTGCTAATTTTCTGTTCTTTCAGTCTTATTTACTGCAGATTTCTTTTCCATTACGCAACACACTTTTTCTTTTCTCTCAAAACATCTGGGTTTAATCAATTAAAATTAACGCACGCCACACACTGACCCTAAGCGAAGAAGAGCCTGGTTAAGACTGTCTGGCAAAGACTCTAAAATTAATTGACACTGCACCCTTCTGCCCTTGTCCCCTCTTGCTTTCTCGCCCTTTTGCCCTTGTGGGTCTTTCTTCTTCCCGTCATCATTGCGCCCCCAAGGCGCTTGTCCTGGAGACTTCTTGGCCTTCACCCTCAGTTTCCGGTTGGTCGACTTCCTCCTTCCCATCGCCATCGCGTAAGTTCCCCCCTGAGTCCGCCCTCCGACTCCTCCTCTGATTGTTCGGGTTCTTCCCCTCCTTCTAGTTCCCCCCGTGTTACTTTCACCATGTCTACTTCAGCACCTACTACCAGTAGCAACCCCAGTACTACTGCTGGGTCTGTTTCTAGTGGAACCACCGCAGGACCTACCTCGACTGCCCCATTGCTCCCTTATATGGCCGGCCTTAGTCTCCCTGATTTCAATCAGCTTATCAATGATCCTATCCGCCACGATGTCAGTTGGCCTGCTATGCCAACCAAGCTCCCCTCCGATATTCCCAAGTTCGAAGGCCTTTCTAGCGAAGATCCTTCCAACCATATCCGCTCTTTCCACATGTGGTGTTCGTCTAACTCCATCACTGATGACTCCATTCGCCTTTGCTTGTTCCAACGCACCCTTACTGGCGAAGCATCTAAATGGTATGTTGACCAAGCCACCTCTTCCCATACCACCTTTGCGACCATTGCCCAAGCATTTTTGTCTTATTTCCAGCTCCCTCTCTGATACGACACTGGAACTGAACTATTGACCTCCTTTCATCAATCCTCTTCAACACGTCTCTCCGCTCATGTCCAGGAGTGGCAACGACGACGAAGCTTATGCCATGCTCCCCCCTTTGAAGATCGAGTTTACATGGACTGGTTCCTTCGCTCTCTCTTACCTCCCATTGGCAAAGATGTCCTGCCATTTCCCCCAAACCGAAGAAGCCGCCCTTCAAATCGCCTTAAAATATGACCTTATCTATGCCCAGTTTGGTTATGTTTATACTGTCCTTCCTGATCTCCCCAAGCCCGGGGGCACTAACGCCTCTGGGACCTCTCACTCTGCCGACGGTATCATCGGAGCCATGTCTCATACCTCTGCTCACCCTCTTACACCCTATGGTTTCCCTCCAGGAGGGGCCAACCCCTCCAGCAATCTTCCCCCTCCTGGTAGCATGTATCCAGGATATGACATGCCTCTTATTTTTTCCCCCTCTCCTACTTACCTCAATGTTACCCACCCTAACCCTTATCCTTATATACCGCCTGGTGTCCCATCTCCTCCAGCATTTGGACCGCCCACTCCCTTGCCTTCTCCACCCCTGCAACCGCACTTACTACCCCCTCCAGGGCAAGTGTTTGCGCAACAAGGGGCACCTCATCTTCCTCCTTCTCAAAGGAAAAGAAAAGACAATCAATATTCCCCTGGTAACCGTGGACCTAATCCTTCCAGTATTGATCCTCACACTGCCAACCAGCCACAGGGTTCTCAGCCCAAGCCGAACAGGCCACTTCGCACCAATAAACCCTGTTCGTGTTGCAGTGTTTATGGTCACTACACACATGATTTTCCATTACTACCACAAATGCGGCAGATGTGGGATTCCCAGGCCACCGTGCAGGGACAACACTCCTCCCCTACCTCCCCAACTACTTCTCAACCCGCTGTGTTTACCGATCCCTTCCCTCAACAAGGATTCGTGGCCACTCAACCACCTCACACCTCGGTAACCACTCAACCTTCTCCTTTTGGTTCATCTGATTACCAGATTCTTATGATGGCCTCTGATCCTCCTCTCACCGTCGACCTCAACCTCCAAACTCAGTCCTGTCAGTATTCCACACTTCCTGTTCCATCTGCCTCCGAGTCTCCATCGTCAGGTCCTACAGAGCCTCTGTCGACACCCAATGGTCCCTTGCAAATCCCTCTGCCCAAAGTCGAGGTTCCTACCAAGACTCCTAAGGGTCCATTACAGCGAAATGCTGCCTCTGGTCGGGTTGCCCATTCATATAGCATAGTAGATGATCTGGCACAATGTCCTGCTGCCATTTCAACACTGGAACTCCTCTAGTCATGTCCTTCCCAAAAGAAGGCTCTACTATCCGCCGTGGGCGCTGTAGATCCTACCGATGACCACCTTATTGTTTTTGACACTCGTTAGTCTGACCATCCCCCCCTACCTGCTTCTGTTGCTTTCCAAATCCCAGTCAAAATCCGAAATGCCAATGTTGCTCGGTGTATTATTGATGAGGGGGAAACTACCTGCGTAATGTCCGCTTCGGTCTAGAAACAACTTAGTTCCCCTGAATTGGCCCCTTCCACAATCACCCTTCGTGCGTGGGATGGCCACGCCTCCCAACCCATTGGCCTCTTTCGTAACTGTCCTATCACCCTGGCCGGTAAGACTGTCTGTGTTGACGTTGAAGTTATCGATGCCCCTCTGGGCTACAATATTATTTTGGGGCGTAGTTACACCTATGCCATGTCTGCCGTCCCATCCGCCGTCCACCGCAAGATGTTCTTTCCACACAATGGAAATATTGTCACCATTGACCAGTTGCTCTATCATGAACCAAAATCTCAGACCTCCCCTGAGTCCACCATCTCCACTGTGACCAATAAACCCACTATTGATTCGGTGACCAGTGTCTCCCCTGGCATCTACAAAGACTCCTCTCTGCTTGGAACTTTTCCTAGTCTTCCCCCTCCTCCTGTCTCTGATCCTAGCTTGGCGAACGTTTGCATGATGCATGTTGTACATATTTACCCCCTGCAAGTAAATTTTTGATCTGCCACCTTTTTGAATGTCTTTCGGACCTCTGCCTTAGCTTAAAATTCTGATGCCCCCGTTTGATTCAACCATCTCCGCCTAAAATGCATTAATCAAAGGTTCAAAATCCGCTTTTTTAAATTATATTGGACCAAAGCCCCAAGGCCTTAGCCACTTCCCTGTCGTCATCACATGACTTGAGGCTGGAGACCGCAAGCTAAAAACAAAAGGGGCTTATTGTTTTAATATTCGGGCGCAATGCTGGCCGTCCGATCTGGCTCAAATCAACGGCGCGGCAATTAACTTATATGGAGGGCCCCGCGCACAACAGACCGGCAGTATTACCCCGCACCGCTTACCCCAGGCTGGCGGTATCATCCGTCGAGCCAGCGATTCCATTGAAAATATGCCGCGTGTCCCCTGGTACGGGCCATAAAACCACTTTCCCCGCGCGTTAAAGCGTGTACGCTCACCGGGTAGCGGAATTCATGTGAACCGTTGGATCTCCCGATCTCCATCCAATGGCAGGAGTGTACCAGAAATGCTCGCTCATTAACATGTGTCTGCATTGTCCTATGGTCCGCCACCGTATCGCTCTCACCCACTTTCACCCGTCAACTCTGCCACGTCGTCCTCCCATCTGTCCATCGTACTTCCACGTGTTCTCGTTTCGTACATCCTTAGTATTCCTTCGCGCTATATATACATATATATATAAGTGTGTGACTATAGGTATTTTCATTCACGTTTGTCATTCTTCAGCCACCACCTCCGCATTATGTTACATAGAGAATCCACATTTCGTATGTTCGCCAGAGTCCCATTGTGTTTCCTCTACCACTCTTTGTATTCCTGTTATCGATTCATGTCCACGATGTCATCATCATCTGCACCTCCCCGCTCCTTGCCCCCGAGTCAGTTTTTCTCTAATATTTTGTGGGTTTTGCAGGTTTTAAATATAACAGGAGGGCGTTTAATTCGCTGCCTCTGTTGCAAAGGTTTGGGGCCCATAAAAGACGATTTCCTGTGGGCAGAATTTAAAGGGAAAGCCGAGGGTAGATGAAAGAAATGACCGCCATTAAAGAAGAACAAAGAAATGCATTCACAGAACCCTCCAGAGAAATTCGCCCTGCATTAAAGATCCAGGATCCAAATCCAAAATTGAGGGCCGAGAGTACAGTACAGAATTGCAGATTATCTCAGGTCTTTTACGGCAGCAGATTTTCCCTCGGCTACAGGCAGCACATTGTAAATATTTTATTAGTTGTGTCATGTATATAAGGAGATTTTAATCTCCCAGCATTTATTTCTGAATACAGATTGTAAAGTACATTTAATTATAGTCAGTCATTCATAGGGAGGGCGCGAATGTTTTCCGCCATTTTGGTTCAAGTTGAGTCATTAAATTTGCTTCATCTACCTCCTCCTCTAGAATTCTCCATCTCCTCTATAAAAGGAAAAAATGAAAACATTGTAAGGGTTCCAGATTTCTATCAGCAAACTGTGCAGCGAGAAGACTTCTGTATACATTTTGTAACTTTTCTGTATGAAGCTTCAGAGCCCGTAGGGTCTCAGTGAGGAGGGGTTATAACTGCATTGAGGATTCTGGTCTTTGGTATCTCACAGTATGTAATTTCTCTCATGTGTTAATACAATATCTCTTTTCATGCTATTTATCTTCTTGTATCATGTTCTAGAATGCGAGTGGCTCACTAGTTTGCAGTAAGGATTCATCTTAAGTGGTGCCCTTTCTGGAATTAGTCAAGCGCTTTAAATAGGCCTAGTCATGATATACTGTTCCATGTTCACTCTTTCCATATTTTCTGATATATTAGTTGCTTGAGGAGGGTGCTTTTAAAACGCCATTGTCATATAAGGATTCGTAAATTGGTGCGCCCTTATATGGTTCTGTTGTGTATCTGGGTATCAGTCTCATGCCAGCTAATATCTTCTTATGTTTCCTCACCGCACTCACTTCCTGATATCTGATTTCTGTGATATATTATTTGAATCGGCCCTCTTTACAGTAAGCGGTCTCTTAACTGTCTGATGCTTTCATGCTGAAGTTTTACATGATGTCCCTACATTATTCTTATCCTTGTGTCAGCTTCTGAGAGAGATTGGTCCCATTCAAATCTAGTTTCCTTGTTTTAAACAAGAGATAGTAAGTGAGTTCTTGGACTGACAACCCAAACTATAAAGGGCTCCTTGCTATAATAAGATGTCCTAGGCACTGGTCTATGGCAACTCTAGGCTGTCTCTAGGAGGGTGACAAAATCATCCACAACAATGCACTCATCTTGGGCCGACCTTACAGACCCCACTTTGGCTAGTCAGCAACCTCAACCTCAACCAGCTCCTAGCCCTTCGCCCCCGCTAGCCACCCTTCTTGCTTCTGAACAGACCCCTCCTGGATACATTCCTCCCGAACGCAACCCCATTGCCACCATTCCTCCTGGCCATTTCCATGCTGGTCAGATCCCTTTCCTTGCTCCACCCCCCGGAGCTTATTCGGTCCCTACCTTGGCCACCCTATCCCTCCCCCACTTAACCTTAGGCATACCCGTCTGGTATCTTGACCCTCCAGCCCCTACTCGACCTGGTCAACTTAAACCATATATTGCCTTGACCCCGGTTCAACCAATACCCATGACCTCTACCACTGCTCCACCACCTCAGTCACCCCATCCGACTCCTCCCCCTGTTACGACCATGTCAAGTAACAATAACAAAACCCACAGGGGGGCACCAAAAGACAAAGTTGCCCCAACTACCTCTGCTCCTTCTCGACCTCAAAAGCATCCCATCCAGTGTGCCTTGTGCGATGTTGTCGGCCATGCCACACATACTTGTCCCGAATTACCACACCTCAAAACCATGCTTAATGAAACGTTTCCTGAATCTGATATCCCCACGGTCTATGCCCCCCCCCCCCCTTGGTTCCCTTCTGAAACTTAAAAACTTGCGCACCAATCACCCTTGTTCTTTATGCGATGTCCATGGGCATTATACCCACCTGTGTCCCCGCCTTGACGAGTATCGTGCTTCTTTGGCTGCATACTGCCAATTTGAAGCCACACTTGCCCGTCATCCCTTTTTAACCCCAGACCACGTGTCTACCCCCATTGCCCTTTCTCACATTGACACCGAAATGACCAAACCGTCAGGCACTATTTCCTACCTTTCCTCACCTCCGCGTTCCCCAACAACTGACCCCTTTGTACCTCCCCCCGCTATTTTACCTACCCATTCATCTGCTGATCCCACTGTCACCCCTCATGATGACACGTATGTAGGCCCTTCCCCTCAGGTCTCTCATATTTCTACCTCCTCAGGTCCTCCTACACCATCCACTCTTCCCATATATCAATCCAACTCTCCCATCCTTGCTCCATTTGCATCCGGTCTGGTGGAGGATTCCCCTGCTACCATTGACATCCCCCCCCCTGATGTTGAAATGTCCGAGTTTGCCGCTCACCTCTTGTACCTATCATCATCCGCCCCACCCTTGAAGTACATTCCCTCTAAATCCACTTCATCCGTTTTGCTTGACTCCCCATCAGCAATATTCTTGGGCTCTTCATGCTTCGATCATCTTTTCATTTGTTCTTCTATTCTCCCCCGCGACAGTCCGTATCTGAACCTTTCCTCCCATGTTGATGATTTAGGTAGCTTTGCGGCCTCTTGTGGTTTCCCTGACCTCTTCCCTCCCACCCATAGCCATGATGATACCATCCGTATCTATGATATTCTTCGCCGTCCTCATACCTCACTCTCTAGTCGATCTGTAAGTCACAACCACCCTATCCAAATTACCACCTCCCGTAGTTGTCACTTGCGGTCTTCCCTTCACTCACACCACCATCTCTGTTCTTACGCCTCCCATATATTATCTCGTGACAATATTGTGCAGGACCTTCTGTCCACCCACCATAACGGCCATGCCGCTGGGACCAATCGCTATTCCCAGCCGTTAGCCTCGCCAGGTTGGGCCCATTTTACCTCTCGTGACGATGCGAATGCGGCCCTCTCTTTTCGCGATCATGAATTAGGTAGTGTTGTTGCGTCATGTGGTATTTCTCCCACCAATCACCCTATATCCTATCACGATGATGACATTATGGAAGAAATCACCACCCCTGCCTTTCCCTCTTCCCCCTTACATCGAACCCATGCATCCACACCACATACACCTTGTGGCCATTACATTGGAACCCAATGTTGGAGTAAGGGGGCAGCCATATTTGAGAGTTCAAGCGAAGCAATTCTCTCCCACTCTCCTAGTATATCTGGTCGTCACGACTTTAGTACCATTATTCTTCCACATTTAGAAGAACCTCTAAAGTCCCATATTATTTCAGATCACCCTTGGGATGATACCCCTTATCATTCCTTCATCTTACATCAGCAACCCAGTCTTTTCGACCTTGTTGTTGACCAACCTATAACTTTTCTCAGAGAGTATCATTTAACTATCCCCCAATTCCCTGTTTGGGATAATGGCACTATGTATTCCAACCCAGAAACTTAAAGACCATTTGATTCATATATGCAGTACCACAAGAGATTGGTAATCCTCCATTTGCATTCTCAAGCTACATCACCATAACCAAAACCGAATGGCGCACCACACCATTAAAATGTGTTTCAATCCCCCTTTTCATCACTACATTTTGGCATGACCACAACATGCTTGGGGGCACCTAGACCCCTCAACCATACAAATCCTAGATCTCAGCCAAAAACAACATTGAAACCCCCTTTCTTTGACAGGTCGCACTTTTCCGGTTATTTCCTGGGACAGGTCGCAGTTTTCTGCCCAGTACCTGCTACCCCAGTCACCGATTAGACCCCAAAAAGTGCGACCTGGCCTGTTCATGAGCTCTGGGCACCTGTTAGTTTTTAGTACCTTGATACTTCACCCGGACACATTGTGTCCACGAAGGGTCTATTCATCTTTCCTCCAAATCAAATTTCTTCACTTACAACACTTGTCCTCGGGGCACCACTTTGCCTCCTTACTTGTCTTTGTTCGTGTTGATTTTTGTCATGAGATACCCCATTGTACTCATGTTTTTATGGTCCCCCATTGGACCTTCACTGTGTGGCAGCACCATCGAGTCGCCCTTGTTTAGAGCATCCGAGTTCAGTCATCATCGCATTCATGGAGTCTATCTCGAGTCCCTTTGTACCCCACTATCATCCTCCATCCTTCCTTACTTGATCCCTCTCTCGTACCGCACATTATGGCCTTCAGTACCCTTGTCCCTTATCCCTCATGATATTGTGTCAGTCGTTGCCAAGCCATTCACGCCCTTTCTTCTCTAACAAGGGACGTCGTCCAACCACTCCTCCGTATCCCTCCTTCCATCATCATCATCAGTGTCTATCTGTTCATCGCTCTCCTCTTTTTCCTCGTGCCTTAGTTGGGGTTCCATTATTGCCTCACCTATAGCGGACCTCCTTCTGTCAACATTAGCTCATTTACTCCAGAAGCCAGGTCTAGGGGGCAGTGTACCTTGATTCGAGCTCTTCTTATCATGATCGTGAGCTATACACTTGCTGGTCCAGTGATGCAGCAGTAGCTATTGGTGCTTCCCGGGCATGTGTGAGATGTCTCAACCCTCATGAGGGGGTGGCCCTGCAGGTAGCCCCCCACATGCCCGGATCACTTCTTCATTTCAGCCCTCGATGCAACTCCTTTCATGATATTGGTCTCAGTCGCTTGCAGCGCCTCTTCGATTTGCACGTATCAGTCAAATTTTGCGAGCCCTTCCCCGCGTGTAGGGGACATTTGGGCGTATTTCTATCTCATGTACTACCATATCATTGTAAAAGTCCTGACGATTATTCCAGGCATCACATATATGTGGGATCCATCATGTTATTTATCTGGCTCATGTTTAGGCCAACACAGACTTCATTATTGCATTCCGTGGTTTTCCGGGCGCCTTATTCTTTGTACTTATTGCGTTCTGTGGTTTTTTGGGTGCCTTATTCTTTTTACTTTGTCTCGGCGGGCATAGGTATGCCTCCCCCGTCGCCTTTAGCACAGGTACCACTTCCTAGAGACTTGTTGCACCTGTAAGTCTCGTCTCCTCAGGGTCTAGTCCTTTAACACTTCAGTCTACCTCACATTCCTCTCTCTCATTGCCCTCTTATTGTCTAGTGATTGAGCTCTTACAACATACTTCGGTCATATGATTTGCTCCTAACACTCGTACGTTGGGGGGCAATCTGTTACACCATTTTTTGGTCATCTAACCTATTATCATTAGATGAACCTAAGTACACCATGTAAGACCAATTTTACCCTAAGTAAAATTGCTTTCACCACATTCATTTATATCTCCTGGTCATATTTAACCCAAAACAAGGAAATTAATTAAATAAACCCTTATTTATTTAATTATTTCCTAAAGAATAAGTTATTTAAATCATTATTTAAATAATATTCTTAGTTAAATTTGACTAAATCATCCATAAATAATTAAATAAACCATTATTTATTTAATTATATTCCCATCATTTCCCTAAAATAATAAATAAATCATTTATTTATTTATTATTTATAAATAAAGGAATTGACCAAAGTCAAGAATCCTTTTCCCTCCAACAAATATAATAAAATATTCCTAAAGGTTGCTTCTAGAATTCGATTAATAATATTTTATTCATGCACCAAGTTCTAGATAACCCTAATATTTTTTTATAAATAGGAGGGTTTTCCCCATTCATTAGTCACCTTCATTGCATTGGATCACACTAGATCTGCTTTTGGTCACCACTTTGCATTTCTATTTTTATGAACTCCCATTGAGTTCCATGTTTTGTTTCCCACAATAATTAGAGAGAGAGACCATTAATCTGAAACACTGAGGACTACCAAGAACCCAGCCCACTGAGGAGAACTGGAAAACACCTTTCTTATTTTCCTCTCAGGTGCCCCATTATTTATAATAAAAAGATTCTTTTAAATATATGTGTTCTTGTCTTGTCCATTGGAGCTTGTACTTTACTTTATCTACTTAATATCTTCCGTATGTAGATCTAGATGTATGTAGCTTATTACAGATCTTAAGCTGTTTTGCAGCCATAACTTATGTTAGGGCTACTTGATATGCGTAGCTAAAGTGAGTTTTTTACGACAAAAAATTCATGCTAACACTACTAAAGAAGGATATTGGTTGTTCTTGCCCCAAGTCATTATTTTGAAGTAAAACTGCAGCTATTGTATGCTTAGATGCAAAAGAAAAGATATAAAAGTCTTTGGTGAAATCTGGACTAATCAAGATTGGTGTTTGAGTTAGAGCTTCTTTAACTTGTTCAAATGATTGTTTAGCTTGTAAAGTCCATTTCACACCTACCTCTTTCCTACGCATGTTTGTAATGTTTTTTAATAGCTCAACAAGGTTGGGGATGAACCTCCTCAAAAAAATAATCTTTCCAATGAAAGATTGTAATTCTTTGAGGCTTCTTGGATGGCTGATTTGCAATATGCCATCTATCCTTGTAGGGTCTATTTTGATTCCCTCTTTTGAACTTATATGACCAAGAAGTTTACCTTCTTGGAGACCAAAGAGTGTCTTCTTGGGAGTCAAAGATAAGCCAAATTTCCTACACTTCTCAAAAACTTTTCTCAAGTGAATCAAATGTTCTTCATCAGTTTTTGAGAAAACGGTTATGTCATCATGGTAAATGATTATAAAATAGCCAATCTCTTCAGAGAAATCTATGTCCATGGCCCTTTGGAAGGTGGCCCCTGCATTCATCAAACCGAATGACATTTTGACATACATAAAGGTGCCCCAAGGTGTAGTAAAAGTAGTTTTGATTTGATCACTTAGGAGCACTAACACCTGCTATTAACCCAAGAACCCATCCAATAGTGATATCCTTTTTGACCCAACTACCCTTTGAAGTATATGGTCCATCTTGGGCAAAGGGTAGTTGTCTTTTAGAGAGGCTCTATTTAAATTTCTGAAGTCAATACAGAGCCTGATTTCCCCTATCTTCTTCCTAACAGAAACTAAGTTTGACACCCATTCTGAATATCTAATGGGTACTATAATCCCAGCATCATGCATTTTTTCAATTTCTTTCTTAACTAAAGGTAGTAAAATAGGGTTTATTCTCCTTAGTTTTTGTTTGAAAGGTTTTTTATTTTCCTTCAGAGGGATTTTGTGCTGAATGATGCTGGTATCATAAGATTTTAGGTCTTTGTACCCCCAAGAAAACACATCTCTGAATTCTTTGAACAACTCTATGTATTGCAATTTTATGTGAGCTGGGAGAGTGCTGGACATTTTAATCATTTTGGGTTCTACTAGGCTGCTTATGTTATGTTCTTCTACATCTATTTCCACAGGCTCCATTCTGGGTTCTTTGGCTACATCGTTAAAATCAAAAAGGTGTTCTAAAGGTGTGAGACCTCTTGGAATTGTATCACTTTTGCACTGTAAGACTTCCAAGTATTTCTGGTTTGCGCAGTCAATTAATTCTGCTTCAAAATGATTCTCATATTGATTTATATCAGCAGAATATTTCATTTCAACTTCTGGGATTTGTTCAATATACAAATAGTTTTCTTTATGGCTGGTTTCTAATGTTGGTATGTCGAAATCATTTTCTGATTTTAGAAAATCATCTATGTGTTTGTTAGAGTCAAACACTTGCCAGTGATCCTCATTATCAGGCACTCCAGGCTTGTGTTTTACCTTTACACTAAGTTGTTCATTTATCTCAGGTATTTGGCAGTTGCTGGCATTGAAAGCAAGTTCATTTGCTAGATGATTTTGTGCTCTTGGAATGAAACTGAGTTCATACTTTTCAAATGTTTTTAATAAATCTAGTGCAACGTTTCAATACTCTCTAAGTCTTGGGTTTCTAGCTGAGTATTCTCCTTTGATTTGTCTTATGATAAGTTCGGAATCTCCTAAGATTGATATCCTTTGGGCTTTTAATTGTTTAAGCAATTGTAAGCCAAGGAGAAGTGCTTCGTATTCAGCGATATTTTTTGTGCACGGAAAATCCAGTTTATATGAAAAGCTCTAATTTGTATTCTGAATCCATACACCTACCCTTGCACTAGTTTTATTACGAGATCCATCAAATTTATTGTCCAAAGTATATCAGCCTCATTTTCATTCTCTTGTTGCTGTTGATTTTCAATGTTTTGAATTTGATTTGAGGGAAGGTTTGATTGTTCTGGTGAATTGATTAGCTCTTGGTTTTCCTTTTCTTCCTGAGTGATTTCATCTTCATTTTATAAGATGAAGGAATATAAGCTTGACTGAATGGAATAGATTGGAGAGTTGTTTGGTTTATCTATGTTGCTCACCATGTATTTCATGTGGGATTCCTTGTATAATCTTCTGTTTTGGTTAAAAACAACGATGGTGGCAAAAGACATGTCCATTTGAAGGCTTCCCTGAAGTTTGGCTCCCCATGATCTTGATAAAAGCATGCCATACTTTGGGGGAATGTCAGCTACAACTATGTCCATTACTAGACTCTTAGCAGGGATTTGAGATAAGTTGACACATAAATCTTTGATTAAACCCAAACATTTGATTCTGCTTGAGTCAAAGGAATAAAAATCTTTGTATGGTTTAGTAATTTCTAAGCCTAAGCTTTCCATTACTACCTTGGGCATTAGATTGTGTGAAGCTCCAGAATCTAACATGGCATTGTGTAAAATTTTCTCATGTATGTTCAAACTAACATAGAAGGGAGGGATAGCCCCTTCTTGGTATTTTCCTTCAACTTTTGGACCAAACAACAACTCAGGCTTGTAATATGTCAAGTTTAAGGTGTTAGTATCACTTCCCAAGTTCAAAGCTTTTAAAACTTGGTTTTTGTACACTTCTTGGGTTACTAGTTCAGCTAGAGGGATGGTAATTTTTATCTTTGCAATCTCTCCCTCAAGGCTAAAAGGAACTATTGATTTGGTCATATTTACATCTATTTTTTCAATTGAATCTCTTTCAGCAATTTTTATCTGCTGAACTTTTTTTGGACTGGTTATTGGGACAGTTTTATTAGGTCCACTAGCTGAAGTGATAGGGATGCTTTGCTCAACATTAGGCTGACTACTTTTCTCTTTGTTTGAATCTGTTTTCTTAGCCAAAATGTTGGGCTTCTCTGCTGTCTTATTAGGTTGACTTTCTGCGTTTTTCTTGATAGCAGTGCTAGTGTTCTTATCTTTTGAATTGTCTACATTCCCTTTGCTCCTAAGATCATATTGTTTGTGCACCTCCATGATTTCATTTTCAAACCCCAATCTATAATCATAAGAATCTTCATAGGTGTTTGTATTTTGATCAGAGAAGAAACCTTGTTCTTCTTCAGTGAGGAAAACATCATCCCCACTGTCTAACCCAATCAAGTTTACATGTCCTTCTCCCAACCTTTCAATCTCCCTATCTTCCTCATATTGATCTACATAGTTTTGTTGGAAGGGAGGTCTAATCTGTTGGTCACTTTCCTTTTACCTATCTTGATTGTTTTCTCTTCTATAATTCTGATTTCTATTTCTATTTTGGTTGTTTTGAGGTTCTCTTGGTGGCAGTCTATCATTCAGGTTGATCTTTTCAAGAATCTTCTCCATTACTTTCACTAGGTTGTCAATTTTGGTGTCAAGTTGAGGGTGCAATGTCATCTTTAAAAGTTACCCTCTTCTCTGATCTCAACCTATTTCTTTTCTCAATTATGTTTGCTTCTACACTCACAGCTCCTTTCTGCATGTCTTCTAGAGTTAAGTAATCTCTCTCCCTTAGTTGATAGGCCATTTCAGCATCAAAACCTTCAGGATATCTTACTAAGGCCATGCCTTGGGGAGGTTTCATGTGAGGTGGAAGAGCACTATAGATACTATTAAACTTGGTGGAGTAATCATGAATGCTCTCCCCTTGATTTCTTGCTATACTCTACTAAGATTTGAGAGGGTTCCTTTTGATTTCCCATCTGTTTATAAATGTTTGATGCAAAGCAGGGAGATCATTGATGTTGTTAGGAGCTAGGCTTTTAAACCATTTTTTTACTTGTCCTCCTAAACTTTGGACAAATATTCTCATATGTATGGTCTCATCTTCTATCTCCATGTAATCAAATGCATCATTCATTTTGTCTATATGCTGCTGGGTAGTAGTAGGTTCATTGGCAGTGAAGTGGGGAATTTTTGATTGATAATCATTTGGTAAGGGAACCAGAGGTTGTGGTAATAGTAATGGGGCATACCAAGTTGCCATGGCTGGAAAGAAAGGTGGATTTACAAGAGGGAAAGTGGGCTGAAATGGAGTGTTTTGAACAGTGGTTGTATGGATTGGAGTGGAAGAAATACATGGGCTAGCAAACTGGTTTTGAGCAGATTTATTATGAAAGAGGCTAAAGTTGTGAAGAAGCTGGGAATTAGGAGGAGTGGAAGGTGAGGCCTCTCTACTAAAGCTTTGTTGCAAATCTTCAATGTTAAGATCAGTTTGGTTTAAATCACTTTGAGATCTAGTTCTAAAAATGTTCTTTGTGTGATGTAAGTCAAAGTGTAAATCCTCTAAGACAACAAAGTTTTCAGGGACAGATTTTGTTGTTAAGAGGCTCCTATCAGCTGTTGATTTTCCAGGTCTAGAAATTTTCCACAAAATCCTCTCTAGATTGTCAACTATGGTAGTGGGATTTGGATCTGGATGGGATCTAGTGTTGATTTTATGTGAAGCCAGACTTCTTTTCCAAAAATGAGAAAGGCTAAAGTTTTTTTTTTTTTTTTTTAGGACTGTTTTTGAAAATTTTGCCTCTCACAATGTCTTATCTAGTATGAGACTAGGCTTCTAAACTTCCTCAAGGTTGGTTAACACAATCTTAAGGAAATCTGGAGAGCTAGATAGGTAATAGGCCTACTCGGGCTAGTGGAGTCACCAGGTGGAAACTTTTTAGCTTTTATGAAGATAAAATATTGAATGGTTCCACCACCATGTTTATTAGGAAGCCAATCTGAAACATTTTTGGGTTTTTCTAAGTTTCTATGGTTGTTGGAAAGACTAATGAGATTTTCTAGAGTCCTAAGGTGTACTTAGATTGTCACTACCTCAGAAGTGTCTCACCGTGATCGCCATTATGTTGGTGTCCCATGTTTTGATAGATTGGCAAATCAAAATACAAGGCAACATCAGAACCAATCTTTAGAGTTACAGGATCTAGTCCTCTTGTTTTCAGAGAGAGATCTCTAATTTTTTTTTTGTTTTTTGCAGAGGTTTATCTTATGTGCTTTGAGTATTGGTTTTAGACTAGTTATTAAGTGCAAGTGTTTATTTGTTTGTTTGGTTGAAAGACATAGCAAAACATGAAAGGTCTAAGAGAGATAGATAGAAAGGGGAAATGTTAGATTCATTGGGCAATGGAGTCAAGAAGGGTTTATGACAAACTCATCAATGGATATGGGATATCAGAGGGCAAATCTAACTTGGGCACATGATCCTTTGGTTTTGTGAATGAGATGGACATCAATGATTTGGAAAGAATAATTTGAATTCTCAACAAAGGGAACTTGAAAACATAACCTGAACAATAAAGAAGTATTTTATAGACAGGGCTAACCGTAAATTCTACAAACCATTCTTTAAGCAAATAATGACTTCAAGACAACTTTCAAAATGAAATCTAAGATTCATGAGCACATCCTATTTCCTCAAAGATTTTATTTCAAATGAATTATAAAACATAAAAGATTCACTGATAATTGCAGTCATAGAAGAGGGAACACCTAACACATCTATGATCACAACTATAAAGACCTTTAAAACAATTGTTTCAAGCAAGGACAAAGGGCATGATCAAAATAGACCTCCTTGGCTAACTTAAGACAATGGTACTTCAAAGGGAGACTTCAATAATAGCTTTCAAGTGATAGCAGACAAGCAGGGAAAACCATAAATCATGCTGAAACCAACTATTTGAACTATTATAGAAATAAACAGGCATGTGGACTAAAGAGAGAGATTGAAGACTCTAAAATACCTCAGCAGAAGAAAACATAAAACAGTGAAGGATGAACAGGTCTAAGGTGCTTCTAGGAGCAATTTCTTAGCCGAAAAATTTCATCCTACTGTAGTAAGAAATTATGGAACAAAATGAAAACATGGAAAAACATTAAACAGTTCAGAATACTTCACCAACAGCCAAGCTCATGGATCCAGTGATAGAGCCTTCTCAAGAACAAGCATGCAACATCGTCATCAAGCTTCCAAGACTTCAATTTCTTCTTCAACTTCAGACAGACTATGTATTATTTCAGAGAGTTTCAGTATTACAACTAGTGAACAATCAACCAACCTATATCTCATCTTCTTCAGAAGTATTTATAGAAGAAATGAGGAGGTGTAAGAGTTTTAGGATTGAAGTGTAATAAATTCTACACTAAATGCAATTCCTAGCCTCGAAAACCATGCAAGGCATGAGACAGGAATGCATTGAATTACAACTCTGTATCATTTACTCTGTTAATGTCTTATAAGGCTTAAATGGGTAAAAATATTGACTTTGAGGCCTATTTATCCTTTACAATAACTTCACTGATAGTTTTAGAATTTATTTTTTCTTTGGTAATAACTGTTCAGGTGTCTTTATGCAAATATCTTCTGTTTCGGCAATAAGTAGGCCTTCCTTGATTGCTTTGAGGCTACAGGTGACTCTTTGGTAGCTGGGGGAATTCAATTAGCCCCTCATGTGGCAGTGGAGGCTGCTCAGACTGATAGATTTCTTTGTTTTCCCTAAAACACCTTTAATTTACTTTAGATCTGTGTTTTAGGCCTAATCTAGCTTAATCTCTGTCTTCCAGTCTTCATACTCTGTTGACTGTGGATAAGATATTTGATTTTCTGAGTTTATGCCTTAATCCTTTTTAAAACTTTGATTCAAACCCTTAAAACCCTGATACTCTTTAATATTTTATCTTCAATGCTGATTTTCTTCAATAAATGGTCTCTGACTGTGTCTTTTAGCTGTGTTGTAGGTGCGAGAAGGGTTTTCATAATATTACCAATGTTCATGAGACATGGTAAAAATGGTTGTTTGAACCTTGTATTTTCATGTCCTTCGTTAATAATGGCCTGGGGGATCATCATCCCCGGCCTTTAATTTCCTTTTAAAACTATGGAGAAAGCTTGAAAACTTGCATAAAACACAGAAAAGTTAAGAGAATCCGTAAGGAATGGGGTAAGGCTGCTTTGGAGGTTAGGTTAAATCGTGGCCGTTGATCCAAACTAATCGACAATCGAGATTTCTCGATGGGTTGATGGGGAGGCGGTTGGATGAAATGAGGGTCAGATTAAGTCCGGGCTGTTTGATCAAAAAGATGAATGGTGGAGATTGCTCGGTGAAATGCATTGGGGCAAAGATGGAAGGACAAGCGAAGGGGTCGCATTATAATATAAACCGTTAGATTAGGATAATCAATGGCTAGGATTAAAAGCAAAATAACACTGTGGGGATAGTGGTTTGGCGGAAAACCAGCAGCAGTTTTCACACGGCTCTGAGGCAGTAATGTGGTTTTATCTTTTGGAACGTGATATAGGTCTGCGTTCGACATGTGGATTTTTAAAACCGCTTATATCGCGTAAAATTTTCGCACTGTGGAATGGGCTCAAAAAATCACGCGATATGGATTATAGGCCATTGGATTGGATGATCCAGATCCAACGGTGCAGGTAGTGCGTGATATATGAAGAGCTGCAGGATAATAGAATAGGTGGGGTCCAAGTGATGTCAGCAAGATCGACGTGCAATGGAGGGGTAAAAATGCTATCCGACCACCGAATTTCTTTGGTAGACGTTATAATTTGGATAAGGGGGAAATATGAAGAAAATTTAAAGGGCGGAAAGATGGATCCTAACGACCTTAGATCTCTGAAGATCGACGATCAGGATTTACTTTTAAAACCTTTTGTCGGAAACAAGAATTGTAAAGGAATGGTAAGGTTTTCAAAGGAAAATGGCGGAGGAACACAAAAAGGGAGGGCCCACTATTTTATATAAGGGTGGAAAGAGGACAAATGTGGGCCGTTGATCTGCAGAGGTCAACGGTGGATCTTCACTGAGAAATTTATATTGTCGAGCTATATAAAATAATAGAGGAAGTCAAGTTTTAATCTGGACCGTTGGATCTATGGAATGGATGGCGCAGGTCCCATCATGGGATCGCCAATCAGTGGAGGAGAGAGGAAGGCACATAAGAATTTTTTTGATGCGATTACATATTGACCGTCGTATCTGGGAGTCAGATCGACGGTTGAGATTTAATCTGAGGGATAAATGCGGAGAAAAATACACAGAGTTACGGTTAATCTGGACCGTTGGTTCTTGTGGATTCAACAGTCCAGATTAGATCGCAAGATCTCAATCGGAGTAGGGGAAAGGGAACACAATGAAGAAATGATGCGGTGCGATTACGCGCTAACCATCGGATCGAGGTGAGATCGACAGTCGGGATTGGATTGGGGATCGCCAATTGGGGGAAACACGGTGGTACTTAAAAATTCTTGCAATTGGCGGTGATGCGAGCCAACGCAGGCCATCGGATCATCAAAGAGATCAACAGTGGAGATCGCGGCGGAGGCCGATAGAACAAAAGACTCTCGCATCGAAAATTTATAAAAAACAAAGGAAAAAGCACAACCAGGAAGCTACGATTGCGATTAGCGCCCGAGATTTTAGCGCTTGGTCTCGGGCGCGGATCATATGCGGAGGAGTTAGGGGCTTAGCTGAAAGGGGCTTAAGCCCTTAGTGCAAAAGACTGTTTTTCATGATTTTTTACGAATTTTCACAGGATTTTGAGAGTTCCGATAAGGTTTAAAAAGGAGTTTTAAACCTCATTGACAGGAATTTATGATGGGAAGAAAGGAAAATGAGGGAAATGGAGGAAATTCACGAGGAAAAATGGGATGAAAAATGGAGGTTAATTATGAGTGAAAGGAGGGGTAAAATGAAAGGAAAAAAAGGGTTTTTAACAGTCTTTTTCTTCAGGGAAAACAACATATTTTTTAGGTTTAAAATGGAAACAACAATGAAGATTAACTAAAGTATTAGTTATCTTCATAAAAACTTCAAGGATGATAGGTTCTTAAAGGGGAATTATCTCTTGGAGTTTTGAAGAACAAAAATAGCCACCTCTTGGTATAACAAAATTTATCAGTGGCTAACAGAATGGATGTTGTTTTTCCATCTTCCTTAGGAGTACACGTAATGAATATAATCCAAGTAACAAGTTGAGACCAATGGCATTCAAAGAAGGATTAACCAAACCATTCACTTGCAGCAGACAAGAGAAGAGGTTTATCTTAAGTCTCGAGTTATCCAAGATAAGATAAAGAAATTTTTTGAAAAAAAGAGTAAATAAGATGATTTCTACATTGGTGACAAAGTACTAAAATGAGATTCAAGAAGGGGAGAAAAATGTAAACAAGGGAAATTTGATTTCCTATGGAAAGGAATTTATTATTTATGGTTATGGAGGTAACAATGCCTTCTTTCTGAAAGAAATGGATGGATCAGATCTGCTAGGTGGACCTGTCAATGGCAGAATGCTGAAGCACTACTACTCCTCAGAAATAACCAATAATTAATTTTCTTTACTTTTTCCATTGTAAATAACATTTCAGTTTTTAGATTGGATTGAATGTTTTCCTAACAAAGTTGAAGCCTGGAGAGAAGGCCCTAAGTTTTGAAAGGTAAAATATCATAAGTATGAACAATTGCAGAGATCATAATAACACTTACAAGGTCATCTCATTCAAAATTAAAAGGCTACTAGTCTCAAAGTTCTTGACATTTCACCAGGAAATGACATCCCCATGCGGAACCACTGTTAGGGTGTTATAATAATAGGGTTAATAATTTTTGAATTGACTATGATCAGTCTTGTAAATATGTACATACCTTGCTTTCTGTAAGTTGTTTTCCCACATTTTGAAAATAATAAAAAATGAAAAGAGGGTAAAATTCCTAAAAGAAAGATCAAAGGACTTGAAAGAAAAAACATCAAAAAAGAATAGAAAAAATGGACCCCCAAAACAAAAGAGAGATAAGAATAAGACATGAAAGTGATGCAAGCCAAAATGCCACTACTTTTTACTTTTACTGCAAGAATAATGATTATGTGCAGCTTGTTTAAAATGCCATAATCCATGATGAGTTAAATAGTTTAATCTTAACTTTTTCATGCTTTGAATTTCATGTTTATAGATAGAGAATAAAGATATGTCAAAAATTTTAAACTTGACAAATCAGTAAATAGTTAGAGAATTAATGAGGAGCTCAATAGTTTAATCTGAGCCCTTGGATGAAATAAGGTTAGAATTAGATAGTTTTATGCTTTAAAAGAAAAATGTATTTAGGTTGCAAGCTCAAATGCACAAATGAAAATAATGAAAAAATGTCAGAATAATGATGGGTAGGTAGAAAGCAGTTGTGCAAGGCATGTAATAAAACTTCATTTGGCAAAAATTACTAATTTCCCCTCCCCTCAAAGCATTCAATACTCAAAACCTTCAGTTAAAAAGGCTCAGAACATTTCTCTGACTTTTGTTGGGACCGGACCCAAGGCCTAATAATTGATTGGTAATAAGTATTGAAATCCCTTCATAATAACCATTTTCTCAACATTATTCCCTTTTCCTAAGTTAAAACACTTTTTCTTAGGGAAAGTAAAAAATCCCCTTTAACTAATTTCATTTCACGCAAAAACACTCAAAAAACCCACAAAATAAAATTTATCCTAAGTATTATGTGTAAATGTCTAAAATGGGACCATTGTTGTGCTCAAATGCCTATTTTACACTTTTCTTAGTTGATATTATATGTATTATTGCTCACATCATACTCATTTCATATTAACCCTAATATAATGTATTAATTCCTTTTAACTACCCTTTCCCGTAGATATATTAATTCCTTTATTTTAAAATACTCCAAACCCACCTATTAATTTTAACCTCTGGTCCTATTACTCCACGTGAAATATTATCCCGCTTCCCCCTATAGGTTAAAATAATTTACATATTATATATAATATCCCCTGCTCAAAAGTCACAATACACATGTAAATTCCTCATTTACCATGTAAAACCATAATTCACCTATCTGCTTATTACATTATGTTTATACGCTAAAATCTACATTTTAAATGTATAAATTAAACCCCGCCGCATATAATTATTCGGGCCCCACGCCCCATATACCGAGCTACTCCACCGCCAAATCTCATCCGTTTGCAATCCTTCTCCCAGATCTGACAATCCATCAACAATATCGCAAATCCAATTGTGCCCAACTTAATAAATTTAAAATTTGTGAAATGGGCAGTATTAACACACTCTCTCTCCTCCACGCTGCGATAAGAGATTGGATCACATTCGATCTAAATAAATAACGTACCACTTTCTCTTCATGTGATAACCACTGATGATTTTCTCCCACTGGCGTTAAACCACCCTTCCTCTCACTTGACTCGCATTCAATGCAGAACTTGTTTAAACCTAAAAACTCTATAAACTTGCATATACGCTCAGTTTTAAAGTATTTTTGAGTTTTTATGCATATTAAACCCTTTTGACTGAAAAAAAAAACAAGCATTGTACACCATTTACACACCCAAATAACTAGAGGTCTATTAAGAATTGCTGCCAAGACCGCTTGAAGCTTCCAATTTACTTCCAAATACTTCAAAAACATTTCAAAAAGCCTTCTGACGCCTCAGAAACCCAGTTTAAAGACCAAATACCTGCAAAAAACAGGTATTATTCAAAAAAGGTAACCTCCTCGTCATAAAAAAGAGTTATCTCTGTCAATTAGAACCTTGTGAAGCCTATTTGTCCCCACAGAAAGACCTGTATTTGCCCCCAAAAGAATGGATTTGATGTAAAACCCTGATAAAACCCCAGTTTTGAATTCTGTAAACTGTTTTAATCAAAATTGAAGA